>RJWT010030595.1:0-14594 GCA_004365215.1 Cuniculus paca | reverse complement strand
CAACACTTAGGAGAACCCACAACACTACTCTTTCTCTCCACGTCTCCTTTTTATGCCTGCAACACTCCTTAATGGGCCGTCCACGCTCAGCACCATAATGATTCAGTTCAGTTAGAGTTTAAGTTAACCACCAGTTACCGATCCATTACACATATCAATCATATTCAAAATGCTGCTATGATATATGCAATTTCATGTATTTTTTTTCTTTTTTACTAATGTAATACACCTATAAGAAATCTTCATTTAGGCAATATTTCAGTTAGACTTTTTATTACTTTTGAAATATAATAGCATACTAGTTCTTCAAGTTATTTTTCTCAGTATTTATACCTATGATATCTCTTTAAATTGTTTAAAGCACTCTAAACCAACTTTTCTCTTTTTAAAGACCTTAGTTTGTCATTTCTTAAAGAGGCCTTCCCCACTTCTCCCAGACAATAGTGAAATGCCAAAAGAAAACGTAACAGACAAAAGTTTTTTTCTTACTGGAATATTAGATGCATAAGGAGAAAATTAATCTTTTCATAATACCCGGTGTATCTCTATTCAAATTGGTATCTCTGGTTGATGACATTTCATCTTATCTCATCCATCTTTTGTTGTGTGGTTGATAATTGATGAAGTTTTTTTCATAACATTACATTCTTGAAGTAGATTTTTTGCCCAGTAAAGTCTAAGTTTAAAAGTGTATTTCCTGTGAGTTTTATTAACAGCAACTTCTCTTGCATTGTGTCTTGTTTTTATTTTTACATGATGATTATTTATGTGTGTTTTCATATTTCTCATTATTGATACAAGAATAAGATTAAATTCATCTAGGGTCTGACTGATAGCATAAGTGAAGTACCTTTAGTAACCATAAAGAAAGAATCACCCCTCTAACTGAAGGCAGGAAAGAAAGAGGAGAATAGGAGAGAAGGAAAATGAGAGGAAGATGAAAGAAAATAAGAAAGGAGAGAAGAAAAGATGGAAGGAAAATTTCTTCATCCAAAAGTGAAGATTAAATTAATGCAAGAGATTTTAAAATGTGATCCAGAGAATTCTGGTATTTTTGAAAACATTTTGGGAGTTTCAGAAGACAATATTATATTCTTAAAAATATCAAGATGTTATCATGACAACTGACTAGCAAAAATGAAATAGAATTTTCCAGAGATTATATAACATGCAATTATATAAAAGATTGAATGTGGAAGCTAACAAGACCATCTACTTGCTTGAAGTGAAGACTGATATTAAGATAGATATGAAAATAACTGACAAAATATATGTAAATTAAAGTTATCTTTACTATTTTAATTTTGTAAAATACAATTATTTTAATAAAATGTTTTTCATGATAAAATACAGTAAGTTTTTATCATTATGTGTAAGTGAATTGATACATTTTCAACTACATATATAATATGGAAAATTTCAATAGATATAATCCACATAAATCAAATCTGTTAGACGTATTTGATGATTTTTTAGAATATCATTTTTATTTTGGACAATGTTTTATTTAGGAAGTGTTAAAAAGACAGGGTAGAATCGTTCTATATCCCTCATTCTGTTTCTGCTATTGACTGTATATTACATGACTACAGACGGCTTGGTGAAACTTAGACACCAACACTGAGGCTTTACTATGAACTAAACTCCAGACTTCATTTCGATTTCACAAGGTTTTCCACTACTGTTCTCTTTTTCTTTCACAATCCAGGCTGGGGTACCATACAACATAGAATTTGCATAATTCCCTGTGTCCTACTACCTGTAACGCACATTCGGTGTTTCCCGCTTTATCAAAATGTTGATACTCTGAGAAGTACTGCCTTAATTTTTTTTTTTAGACTGTTCCTTGATGTGAGTTTTTCTGATGTATTTCTTATGCTTAGATTGGGCTACAGGTTTGAGGAATAAAACCAGAGGGAGAGAGAGAGCGAAAAAGAGTCAGTTTCATCACGCTGCATCAATCACGGACACACTGAAGAGACTCACCATGTTCATGGCAAGCCCTGTTTTCCACGATTATCCACTTTAAATCACTTTTCTCCCTTTCCATGTTGTTGTTTTGAAGTAAACTGCACATACTTAAGGGACAGGTCAACAAATTAAGCTTCAATTCCTAGATTGGTAAATAAATACATTACTTGGAATTATTCTATAAGAAAGATTTGTTCCTATTTCCTTATTTGTTATTCAGTCATTCATTTGTATGGGCATGAACTCATATATATTTATTTTAGATTTTGTCATATTTTATACTTCGGTTAATAACCTGTTTATTTATTGTGTTCCAGGTGTATCATTTGGAAGTTTTTTCATACTTATTCATTTATGTCCTCTTGACTTGTCCTGCCTCATCATTAGTCTTTGTTATTGTTGTTTGTTTGCTTTAGCAGTCTTTTAATTTCAGATATTGCAAGGTACTCCAAGCTGAGATACTTTGCCTCAATCTTGGAATCTGCCATTTCTCCCCAAAATTCTTGCTCCTTTTATTGCAGAATTGTATTTAGAAACCAAGATCTGGGGGCTCATGGAGCTAGTTACCACTGGGCTGCTATTGCTCTTGGGGCCTCTAACCAAAGAGAGACAGGAAATACATGTGTAGAGTAACAAATATAGATGCACCTATATTGGATTACTTACAACCTTTGTTATTTTTTAATGTAACGTAATATTACAAGGCTTATTCAAGTTTCCTACTTTGTTTGTCTGTATACTCAATGAATTTAGAATAAAAATAAGTGTGACCTTGGAATTTTAGTACCACTGATACATGTACCATGTTTAAAACCTTGCTTGTTATATAACAAAATTTGAGTAATAAGAGCTGAAATGATCATTGCTCAACTTCCTTTTTATTATTATTGTATTTGTTTAAACCCTACCCAATGGGGGAGGGTGTTACTACTTATTCAACAGCACAACACAATACGGAAGAATTCAAGAAGACCAACTCAACAGAAACTTAATAATCAGCGATCTCCTCTTTGACATAAACCACATATGTAAGCTAGAGAAAGCAATTGCATAATTTTTATTTATTTTAAGTCTCACTTCTAGCAACTTTAAGAAAAATGCTTACCACTTTCCTATTACCTCAGAATATTCTTATTTAATTTCCCATTGGCATTTTACTCTTAATTTCCACTGGCTTTTTAAAGTTTTATTTCTGTGCATCGTCACAGTTAAATTAATGAGAATTTGAAAACAAATCATGCTAGCAACAAACTGTCTGCCCTCTGTCCATAATCCTCTGGTAATGCTATAAAAATACCGTGGTACATGCAGAGTTGATTTTACGGGTGTGAGGTCAGGGTAGGCACACAAGGACCAGTTATCAAAAGGACCCCTTCTTGATTTAGTGCTCTGCTGTTGTTGTCTTGAGATTCTTAATAATTCTTTTTTTTTACTTCTTGCAAGTGAAGTCCAACAACACAACAGAGTTCATATGTAGTAGTAAAAATTCAGTGGAGGATAGCATAGGCAATGAGAAGCACTCTCTTGCAAGTGGTTTTTAGTTCAGTCTGAGAAATTGAGCCCCAAAGGCGCTCAAACAAAGGCCTGGTCCCAGTTGGAATGAGCAGTGATGAAGGTAGCAGCACAGACAGGAGCCCCAGCCACCATGAGCAGGAAGAGCACAGCACAAGGCAGAAACTTACCCATCTCTCCCCGATAGCTATACCTGCATTTGCTGCATAAATATTAACTTGTCTGGCTAATCACAAGACCAATATCCAGGCAATAAAATGTCAATAAATTATTAGAAGTGAAAGCTCATATATGGATAGAGCAATAATATATTTAGGCATTTATTAGAATTTTTCAAAGCATTTAGAATCTGATTTTGAAAACTGTTAAACTTTGCAAAGTAATATCCAAAGGCTTAGAAATAGACATTAAATTTAGAGGTTATCATTTAAGATGGAAAAGAGCATTATCTTCACATGAAACTTCAAATGAACTAATTATTAACTATAAAAATAATTGTAATTAGTTTTGCAATTAAGATAGAGCAATAAACTGAGGAAAGAGGTTTTGGAATTATAAGTAAACCATGGCAACATTTTGGGTTTCCTGTACAAGCTCCAAATGTTATAAGAAATGTCAAGGGAACATGAAAATGCCATGAAGTAATTTACATTTAAAATTAAACTCAGCCTTACATGAAACTGATTCATAGGAAGAGTTAAATCTTCTCAGAAAAATTTTTGTGAGAATCTTTATGCTGATATGTATGTACTAAAATAAACATTTGAGAATAATAGTATTAGAATTTATCCAGCTGTTTTCAGACACAACGAAAACTGCAACTTCAATCACACTGAAATGGCAGAAATTTATTGCTTCAAAGTAATAATTATCCAAATTCATTTGTAAGCCTGCATTACCAAGAACAAATAACATTGCTTTCAGTGATAATGGGTGAAAAGGAGGTGCTCACAATAGATCAAAGACTGCAGTGGAAGACCCAAACCCGCTGGAAGAAATCAGGAGAATCACTATGTTTTTCTTTTTTTGGTGTTGTTCGTTTGTTTGTTTTTAATAGTACCTATCACTTTATTATTTTATTTTATGGAAAAAAGTAAAACAATATTTTATAACAAAATAATAGGAGGATAACAATAGTTAACACATTGAGTATTGCTATCTTTAAAGTAGTTACTCAGAGTACAAGATATGGGCATAAAAATCTCTAAATGATACTAGCACAAATCTTTTCAATGAACTAAGAAAAGCTATTAATGTATCTGTCTTCTATTTTGCTTTTTTCCTTTTCCCTTCCTTCCTTCCCCCTTTCCCCCATCCTAGTTCCTTTTGCTTTTTGAACAATTTTTTTTGCATTTTGGACAATAGTTCTTCTAAATGGTATAAGATGAAATTTAAGTGTCACTTTGATTTGCACATCTGTAAATTGTTAAAGACTTTGGATATTTTTTCTTATACTTCTTGCCATTTGTGTTCAATTCCTTAGACCATTTATTCGTCAGGTTATTTATTTTATGGTGCTTTTTGGAGTACTTTGTATATCTAGATAATAATCCTCTATCAGAGAGTAGCAGGCAAAGATTTTCCCACATTTTATAGGCTGTTGCTTCACTCCGTGGTTTCCTTAACTGTCTAGAAGCTTTTTAATCTGGTATAATCCCGTTTGTCAATTCTTGCTATTATTTCTTGTGCTACTAGAATCCTGCTCAGGAAGGCTTTGCCTGTGCCTGTGCCTTGATATGTTTCCCTTATGTTTTGCTTTATCAAGCTCAAAATTGTAGGTCTTATAAACAGGTCTTTGATTTATTTTGAATTGATTTTTATACAGGGTGAGAGATGAGGGTCTGATTTCATTTTTCTATTCAAGAATATCCAGTTTTCTTAGCACCATTCAATAAAGAAGGCATCTTTTCTCCAAATGCCTGTAGCTGTGTAGACTTACTTTTGTGTCCTCTGTTCTATTCCATTAGCTTATGCATCTATTTTTATGCCTGTACTATACTGCTTGTGTTACTATGGCTATACAGTATATTTCTAAATCTAGTATTTTGATACAACCCAGATTGGTCTTTTAGATCAAGAATGCTTTGTCTATTCTGGATCTTTTGTGTTTCCACATGAAATTTAGGATTGTTTTTTCTTAGTTATTTGAAGGATGGCATTGAAATTTTGATAAATTGCATTGAATCTCTATATTGTTTTTGGAAATATGGCTTTTAAAAACTTTTACTAGTACTGCAGGGAATTGGTACATATATAGAACACATTTCAATTCCTCACCCCAACCTTGCTTCTATTTTTCCAGCATCAGATTCACTTATTTATCTCTTAAGACCTTACAAAGTTAATTAGCATATATACAAATTAAAAACCAGACTAGGAACATATAAAACATGTAAGACAATTGTAGTAAATCAAGGTCCCTCTCAGATACACTGTCATGCTGAATTGCAATTCTTTATTTCTTTTTTTCTTATCTGTCTTTTATTTAGTACCATATGGATAGTTTATCATTTAAGAGAAATAATACAATATTTAACCTTGTCTATCTGAGTTATTTCATTTAGCATTATAGTCTCAAGGTGCACCCATTTTCCTGCAAATGACTCATTTTTATCTTTTTTTAATGGGAGAGGGGTACTTCATTATGTGTAATTATGTTTTTTAATCCATTCATCTATTAATGGATGTGTATGCCATTTCCAAGATTTAGCTCTTGTGAATTGCACCATTATAAACATAGGTGTGCACACATCACCGCAATTTTAAACATATAAATTATACCAATCCATAAGTGTGGGAAGTCTTCTCATCTTCTAGTGTCTTCTTCAGTTTATTTCTTTAGTGTCCAGTAGTTTGCACTGTAGAGGTATTTCATCTTCTGGGTTAGCCTTCTTGGTAAGTATTTCATTCTTTGAAGTTATTTTGAGTGAAATTTGTTTGCCTGATTTTTTGCTTGGAAAGATTTGTTATTGAAGTATAAAATGACTTTTGATTTTTGTATATTTTGTTTCCTACCACTTTTGCTAAATTTGTTTATCAGGTTTTAAAAGTTTTCTGATGGCATTTTTAGGGTCTTCTAAGTGAAGGATTGTATCATCTGAAACTAGGGATAATTTGATTCTTCTTTTCTTATTTGCATTCTCTTATTTCTTTCTCTTCTCTAATTGCTCTGGCTACAGGTTCAAGTATACATTGATCTGGAATGATAAGAATGGGAAACTTGTCTTGGTCCCAGTTTTAGAGAAAATGCTTTCAGGTTTCCATATTCATTATGATTATGATATTGGCTATGGATTTGTCATATGTATCTTTTATCAGTTTGAGGTAAGATTCTTCTATACCTAGTGTCATCAGGTATTTTTTCATGACAGGATGTTGAATTTTGTCAAATAATTTTTCCAAACCATTGGAGATGATCATGTGATTTTAATATTTCATTCCATTTTTCTGGTGTGTTTATTTATGAATCTTAATCCATCCTTGCCAACTTGATCATAGTATATGATGTCTTCAGTGGGTTGTTGAATTCCATTTGCAAGAATTTTAATGTGAATTTTTTTCTTCTATGTTCATCAAGGATATTAGTCTGTAATTTTCAAATTTAGTTGAATTTTTATCCTATTCTATTATCAGAATTCAATTCACTTCTTAGAATGAATTCAAAGTCTTTCTTCCTTTCTTTTCAGTTTCATGGAATAGTTTAAAGAGTACTGGTGTTAATTCCTGAAGGTTTTCTAAAATTCAGCAGAAAGTTCATCTGGTCCTGGGCTCTTCCTTGTTGAAAGACTATTATGGCTTAAATTCATTGCTTCATATTGATTTGTTTGGGTTTTGTTTAAATTTCTTTGATCAATGTTATGTGGTTATATGTGTCCAAAAATGTGTCCATTTCTTCTAAATTTTTCAAATTTATTGTAATATAAATTTTCATTTCCCAGTGATCCTCTGGATTTCAGTACAAATATTCCTTGGCTAATGACCAAGTTCCATGCCTGTGACAAAGTCATTAAATGAATTGGTCACTAAATGGGGAATTGCATATAGTATGTATATTACAATATCCAGAACAAAAAAAGTCAAAGGGAACTCCAACTTGATGACTTTGCATTTAATTACACAGCACTTACCTTCACTACTCTAATGCATAACAGAGCATAAAGCTATCGTACTGTACTCTATGGTACAATCAAGAAAATTTTCCACACTATATACTAAAAAAGAAGTCACCATGAGGTCACATTGCTGCTCACGTTCATGCACTGAAAGGCTGAATGCAGGTTGTAAGTCTGAGTACTCATTAAACAAGGAATATCTGTAATATATGTTGTAATGTACCTCCTTTCCCTCTAATTTTATTTAGGTTTTCTTATCTTTCTTTTGATTGGTCTAGAACCAACTCTTTGTTTCATTGATTTTTTTCTATCATTGTTTTAGTCTATTTCATTGATTATATTTCTGATCTTTATTAATTCTTTTCTTCTATTAGTTTTGTATTTCCTCTGCTCTTATTTTTAAAAGACCTTCAGGTGCACCACTGAGTTATTTCTTTTAAATGTTTTAACTTAGGCACTTACAGCTATAAACTTCTTTCTCAAAATTATCTCCTCTGTACCCTACATATATATGGTATGCTATGTTTCCTCTTTAATTTTATTTTAGGAATTTTATATTTCCTGTGTTTTCTTTAATGACCCACTGATCATTTAAAAGTGTGTAATTCAATTCCCATGTATTTGTACAGTTTCTATAGATTCTCTTGTTGATTTTTCTAGTTTCATTCTATTTTGCTATGATAAGATTATGAGATCATTTCAAATTTTTCCATCCGTTAAAACTTTCTTTGAGGCCTAAAATGTAGTCTCTTTGGATGCATGTTTCATGAGCTGCTGTAAATATTACATATTCTGTAACTGTTGAATGGAATATTCTTTAGACATCTGTTAAATTCTTTTGCTCTGTAATTTTTAAATCTGGTGTTTGTTGATTTTTTGTTGTTGTGCTAAATTATCTATATGAGAGTGGTACATCTTCACTCTTGTTCTTTTTAAGTCTGTCTTTCTGTGTCAAAAAGTGTTTTATGCAATTGGGTGCACAAATGTCTTCATGATTTTGCTTCAACCCTAGAACAAAGTTACTTATCGCCCACAACTAAAAGGAGGTTTATTTTGGCTCACACTTTGCAGAGGTTTAAGTACATGGTTGGTTGGCT
Organism: Cuniculus paca; assembly: GCA_004365215.1. Lineage (NCBI taxonomy): Eukaryota > Metazoa > Chordata > Mammalia > Rodentia > Cuniculidae > Cuniculus > Cuniculus paca. The sequence goes on along the minus strand of RJWT010030595.1, from coordinate 5,902 downwards.
TCCAAGCAGGCCAGCATGGCAGAGGAGCACAGAGGAGAAAAATTACTTGTTTTATGGCATCCTGGAAGCAGAAAGATTTGAGCGAGGATCCAGGAGCAGAGATAAATCCTTCCAGTTCACACCCACAGTGACCCACCTCATCTACCCAGACCACATCTCCCACAGCAAATCAGCCATAATGTCCCCTTAATTCAATCATCATCCAAGGGCATGAAACTTTGGGGATCATTTTAAATTTAAACCATAACAATTGATATTCAATGGATGTATATTTACAATTATATCTTCTTGGTGAATTGTTCCCTTTGCTGATATGTAGTGACATTCCATTTCTCTTCATACTAATTTTAACTTGAAGTGTGCTGTGTTGATGTAAGAAAAACTAGACCATCTTTTGCATGAAGAATAATTTCCCATCCTTTCATTTTCAGTCTATCTCTTTGCAGGTGTTTCTTGCAGGCAACATATTCACAGTTTTGTTTTTAACCAAGTTTTGCAGCCTATGTCCTTTAACTGGAAAACTCAGAGAGTTTACATTCATAATTACTATTGAAAGTTATGCACTTATCCTTATAATTGAGTAGTTTTTTCTGGTGCTTCATTTTTTTATTAACACTCATTTTCTTCTCTACTTTTTCTGTTCTGTGTGTAATGCTCCTTAAGCACCTTCTGTAATCCTAGTATACTGACCATGATTTCCTAGAGTTTATGCTTATCTTGGAAAATCTTACAGTGTATAGTAACTAGAATGTCAATTGTTTTCTTTGAGAGCTTGAAATACATCGTTCCATCCTTTCCTGGTCATTAGTGTTTCTGTCAAGATGTCTGCAGTTATTTGGATGATTTGCCATTAAAAATGATTGGCAACTTTCCATATTCTCTTCTTTGTTTTACACTCCTCATATTTTAATGGTAATACAACTTGTGGATATTCTTTCCTACTTATGTCTATTTGGGGTTCAAAATGTCTCCTGTATTTGAATGTCTGTATCACTCATAGCTTTTTATTATATCATATTATTTCATAATTTTCTGTTATCTCCTTGAATAGATTTTCTATGCCGTTAGTCTGTATCTGAGTCTTATTTCATTTCAAAAACTCATAAATTTGTGTTTTAGTCTTATTTGAGAGGTCTTGCATGTATTGGTAATAATTTTCTTCTATTGTTAATAATGTTTTTTACCTCCAAGTCCTGAGATTCAGTCTTGTTGCTTGGCCTAGTATATTTTTCATTTGACTTATTATGCACTTCATTTTCAAAATTTCTGGTTTTTTTAAAATCAAAATCTTTCTCTTTATAGAATTGAATTTTTCATTTATATACTTTATTGTCTTCCTTCATTCATTGTTACTTTTCTGTATTCTCATGGAATTTATTGGTCTTTTTTTTAAAAAAAACAAAACATTCTTTTGAATTCTTTATCCAGAAATTTACCCATGTAAGTATCTTTGGCATTAGTTGTCAGAAAATTCTTCTTTTATTTTCCTCTTCTTAATTACTATGTTGAGATCTGCACATCAATTGGATTGGATGTCTCTTCTGCTTTTATGTGATAATCTTTTCAGGGAGGAGCCTTCTCTTGACAGTGTATTCTGGGATATAGGATACACTTTGGAATGATTCTGTTGTGGAGTATGGAGTATATTTCCAAGTGGGTGTCATAATATAGCTTCCTTTTCACTTTGGTGATTGATGTATTTTGACACAGTCTGCATTGTGCATCCTGCTTTCTCTGCAGTGTTTACAACAGTAGGGTTTTTCTGTTGGCTCAGGTAATTGTGTTGAGTTTATGGAGCACACTCTCTGTACTTCTCCTCTAGTCTTATTAACAGTGTGTCTTCTAAAAGAGTGTGGTGTCCCCTCATAGGGCATCCATAGTCTTTATGTTGTTTATTCACTACTGTTGCTGTAGGTCTAGATGCACAGGTCTTCACCTGTGCCAACTTGGGTCCTAGTCATTGTCTGAGGCTTTTGTCTCTCCTTTTCTTTGAGTTAAAATGTTTACTGAAGTTTAAGTGGAGCTGGCTTGTGCACAGGGCAAGGTTCACTGCAATGCTGGGTGTGGTGACTCATGCGTATAATCTCAGCACCCTGCAGGTTGAGACAGGAAAATTGGAGTTCAGTGTCCATCTGGGTTACATAGTGAATCTAAGGTACACTGGGACACACAGCAAGACTGTCAAGAAAAGTGAAGAAAAATAAAATAACGAATTAAAATTAGAAATAATAAAATCTAAAAGTGCTGAGCACAGCTGTGCATATCTGCATTTCCACCACCCAGGAGACTGACGGAAAGACTATAAAATCAAGGTCACCCTGGGCCACTCAGAACGACTCCACTTCAAAACAAAACACACACACAAAACCCAGGAATGTAACTTAGTGCAAGAGTACCCATTGATTTGATCCCAGTACCACACCCACACACAACCACACACACACATACAGTGCAAAACTAAATGTACATACAGATACCCAGGGAGTAAAACACAACATAAAATAAAAAATAAAAAAGAGAAAATAGAAGTATTTGATTATAAGAAGGAAAAGAAAATAGTAAAAAAGAGAATAATAATTTGAAAAAGAAAAATGCAAAATCTATTCTGCAAATACAAAAAAAGACATCTTAATGAAAAATAGTCAAAAATCTGTCCTCCGACGAGTCAAACATAGACAGCAGACATTCTCTAACTATGCCAATCTGCTTTCCTCGGTTTCTACCTTTTAGGTAGAGCAAAACTGACAAAGACTCACCCCTTCGTCCTTCAGTGCTGCATGCCTCCCTGTGAGCGATTCAGGACTGGAGCTGTTGCAGTAACACTCACCTCCCTGCTCACCAAGCACGAGGTTACACGGATTACAAAGTATTATTCCTTGGAGTTTGCTTTCAGTGCATTAGTTTGGAAAACACCATGGGAGCCTCTGTCACCCTTGGGAAACCTACTCCTACCCTGGGGGGGGGGCCCTGCCATGGGCAGCACAGTGGACATGACCATGTCTCCCCTTGGACCCGTCCTGTGCGCAGTCCTGCACATCTGCTAGGCCTCCAGATCCTCCTCACCAGCAGCCACAGTAGCCAGTTCCAAGGGCTAGCAATCCCCACTCCCTCCCTTACCTCTGAGCTGCATCTCATGGCTTTTAGTCTTCAGTGAGCCTACTTGGTGGCATTCTTCTGGGCCACCATGGCACCAGGTAGACACTAGCCATAAAACTATGCCAAATGTGTTGTGATTTCCCAGGAAAGGAAAATGTAGGCTCCCCCCATGCACCTGCCCACGGCACGTAGCTCAGGTCTGTGCTTCTCAGGGAGCTCCCTGCCACAGCGCCTCACTTGCCTCACTTCCGTGTTCAGCAACCGTTTCACTCTTCTGTAGCTCCATAAGAGGCAAGTGCAGACTGCCTTTCAGGTGTGGAGCTGCTCCTGCCCCTGGTGTTCTCTGTGTCCCTCTCTTTCTATCTGCTTTTTCTGTCTCCTTTCTGCGTGGCCCTCACACAGCTTTGACTGCTGCAGGCTCAGGGCACAGGGGCTCCTGCTGGCCCACCTTAACAACGGCCTGAGTCTCAGGCTTTTTCCGTGTCTCTCTCTGTCCAGCAATGCACTCCAGTGCATTCTCCTCTGCACCCATCTCGCTGAGCATTTGCTCGTCAGCTGCCTCAGTTCCAAGTTGGGGGCCCTAGAAAATGCAGGCTGCTTCTCACATGCCACCCTATCCTTCCTCGCCTTATTTATTTATTTGTTTGGTACTGAGGATTGAACTCAGGTCCAATTAGTACTGAGGATGCTAGGTAAGCACTCTATCACTGGGCTATGTCTCCCAGCCCCTGTCCTTCCTTTACCACCCTTATAGAGGCACTGGGAATTGGACCGGGGAGAAAGATTTATTATTATATTTGTAGATAAGAGTTTTTTATTACTTCGGTCTTTCTTCTACAGAATGGTACTATGAGACATCCTTTCAACATCATTTAATTTAAGGTCTCCCTATATTTCATGTTTTTACTGTCACAATTGTTATTAAACTTTGCTGAGAAAAGAAGGAAGCACATCAATTTTTTTTCATGCATCTCTTACTGTTGTCTGGGTAACAGCTAGACTGTTACACATATTTTACATGATATAATTCCAACAATATGCACATAAAGCACTCTGCTTTTCTTATGGTAAGTGAAGAAACTCAAAACCAGCAGATGAAGTTCCCAGGTCCAAAATAATTATTAATAAAACTTGTAATTTGAATGCACCGTATTGCTTTCTACGGTGATGCCATTCTCTTCGTGTTGTGCAGTTTCTCAGAGTGTTTTAACAATTAAAACTTACACCGCTTTTTATATCCCTCAAATTTCAGAGCTGACCCTGAAATGGTCTCCATATGACCATTTTTACAATAGACTCCTGTACCTCTTCTTCGTATGAGTTCCAGCAATTTCTTCGGAATTAAAATCAGAGAAGAGTAAACATGGGAGGACAATTGTTTTCCCCTAGCTTTCTGCCTGTAACCTTGAAAACAGACTTTCAGAGAGACCTCATAAACTGACCCCCTTTCTTTGTACTGTTTTCAGCTTGAAGTTTCAAGGTGAGGACTTTCCCCAGGGGATTTGCACTTAATTCTTCGTAGGTTGAGTTTTTAAGCTAACAGAAAAGAAAAGAGTGGTTTATCCCATGCTTCTTAGTTCATCATCATCAAGGCCAAGCAATGCACGGAAGCAAGATTTAAAGGGGAAAAAGAAAACTTCAAATGGAGGATTCAACAATGAAGAAAAATTATCCCAATACGTATTATGTTACAAGTAATTGGTAAATTTACTTTCAGAAATGCCAACACCTGTATACTCTTCATTTTTACCCAGATTGTGGGATGTTATAATTCACTTTAACAAAACAATCAACAATGACATTTATTTCAGGTCAATAAATATTAAGTCTAAAGCAGTACTCATCTTTAAGATATTCCAGCCCTTCTGTGGTAACATCCTAATGGCAATAAGAGAGGTTTGAATTAAAAATCATATGTCCTTTGAGAAATCTCACAAATAATCTAAATTTAGATATATAAAATTAAAACTGGGGAGGGACATTCAGTCAGAAAAGTAATAATTCTTAACTGCATGATTTTTTAAAATCTTATAAGGAGGGTTATCTTTGGCACTTGAGGAAATATATTTTAAAATACTGAAACTAGAGGACATCAGGCTAAGTGAAATTAATCAGACATGGAGAGGTAAATGCTATATGATATGACTTCTACAAGAAATCTTAAGAAACTGAACTCAAAAATACAGATCGTGATTTTCAGGGGCTAGAGGTGGATGGGGCACCTTAGTCAAAGGGTACTAATGCTAAGCCATAAGCTGAGTATCTAAAGATCTAATGCACTTCACAGTGAGCAGATAGTAGTAAAGTATTATAGCATGAAAGTTTGCTAAGATCATAGACCTAGTGTTTTTACTGTACACAGACATACAAAATGGTGAGCATATTAGGAGATGGATAGGTTAGTTAACTTGATTATTGAAATCATTTCATCATGTATATGGAAATAATACAATACATATCTTGAATATGCAAAACTTTTATTTATCAAGTATACCTCAGTCAAGCTGGGGGTGCACACATATGCAATTGGAAGTCAATCACAAGCTATATATACTTTTTTCACTTAAAGGAGTTCCTTCCTTTCAAATATGCCTGCTTGTTACCAATAGCCTCATGATAAATTTCATTTTGAAGTATGAACACTTTGTTTCTTCAAAGTATTTATTTTAAAGTTCTTGAGTAGTTCTTTACGTCCTATAAATAACAATCCAAAGCTGCACTCCTTAACTGTATAAACTTACTTTCACTAAAATAATTTAAACAGAACTTAAGATATTTTGTATGTTTTTATTCACATGACCTGCAG
>RJWT010030594.1:0-14584 GCA_004365215.1 Cuniculus paca | reverse complement strand
TCACTTATATTTTCTAAGAATAAAAATATAATAAAATATTCTAGTAATTATTCATAATAACTATGGGATCCTAACACTAATAGCACAATTTACTGTACCATTGGTGAAGACACTGGATGCAGGAAAAATTTCCAAGGAAATGCTAGAAATACACGTAATTCTAAAAAAGAACCAGCAAATGAATGTGGTTGAATTTTTTTCCTCCATAACCAATACAAAGAAAAAATGGGTATAGAACTTCAGCTAGCCATAACTAAAACAAATCTACATGCAGACATAGAGTAATCAAGATCCCAGAAATTCAACTCTAGAACAGAGTATTAAAAGCTGTTAGAGAAAAGAAACAGATCACCTATAAAGGAAAACCCATCAGAATCATGGCAGACTTCTCAACACAAACCATCAAGTCAAGAAGAGGCTGGAGTGAAGTATTGCAAGTCCTGAAAGAAAACAACTTCCCACCCAGACTGATGTACCCTGCAAAAGTTTCTTTCAAAATTAATGGAGAAACAAGAGACTTCCAGGACAAAGAACAACTCAAGGAATTCATGACTACCAAATCAACCCTACAAAGATTACTAAAGGACATTCCAGAGAGAGATAAAAAGGACCATGGTCTCAGGAACAGTGGAAGAGGGGCACCATCAAGTGGGGCCAATTGACTGAATGCAGAGGAAAACTAGGGAGCCAATGGCAGGAAAATAGCATGGCAGAGACAATGCAGTGCAAGAGGGCCTCAAGGCACTAATAGAAAGAAACAGAGGCATAGTGGATCAGGAGACAGGATCCATTGGTATGCTCTATACAAGAAACACATTTAACTAGAAAGAAAATTCATAGACTGAAAGTCAAAGGAGAGAGAACAATGCCCTATGTGACAGGGAGCCAGAAAAAAAGTCGGGGTAGCTTGCCCATCAACTGCAGAATGGATAAGAAAGACATGGCATTTTACGTGATGGAAACCTACTCAGCTATAAAGGAAGATAACCTCAAGGCTCTTGTAGGTTGATAGAGGCAACTTGAGATCATGCTCATGGATGAAATTGTTCAGTCTCATGGGTGAATTTTGTGTCTTCTCCCTAGTATAACAAACTAAAGGAGTTAGTGGGATCCAAAATGCACAATACATATTGGGAAAGTCAAAGGGGAAAAAGTATCTAAAAAGGGAAGGAAGTGACCACTGTTAATCTATTATCATGATTCGAGCTCATATTGTCTTCATTGTTCTGATTAGTTTTGTTTTATTCTGATTTGATTTTATTATACTTGATGGCATGGACAGCTTTTTTAAGATAACAAAATATATAATTGCAACCATCAAGGATGTCCAATTAGCTTGTTTAGAAACCCTGTATTTCTTCCATTGTTTTGTTTTGTTTGATTTTACTCTATTCTATGTTCTTTGATTTTATTATGTCTGCAGGTGTAGGCAACTATTCTGAAGATAACGAGAAGCATTATGGTAGCCACTGCTGTTTTACTAGTATCTTGAAGTTCTGTATTGCTTACGTTGTTCTGCTTTGTTTGTTTCGTTTTTCTTTTATTTACTGGTTTTATTTTGTTCTATTTTGTTTGATTTTATTTATCCCTGATGTATGGGCAGTTATACTGAAGATAACAAGAGGCATTATGGTAGCCATTATTGACTGCTTTTTACCCTGTTTTGAATTCATGTACCATGTTCATTGTTTTGTTGGCATTGACTCTACTCTGTTTTATTTTGTTTGGTTGTATTCTTTTCAAAGTAAAAATTTAAAAAAAAAAACAAAAAATGGGTATATAACACCTATGTATAAGTTAAAAGAATACTATAATTTTACTATAAAAAAGGAAAAATGCATGATAAAATATTATCATGTATTTGTTAGCATTTAGACTGGATGCACTTAAAAACTTCAATTCTTTTACTTATTTTGCTTGGGGATTTTTGTATGAATTACTTAAATTTTGTTTCATTTTGGGTTTTTTGCCCATTTTATATTTATATGTCTATAACAGAAAATGTGTACAGTAGTCGCAAAGATTAAGATTAAACACATAAGATATACAGGATATGCATTCTTGGTTCACAATAAGCTCTTAAAAATGTTTGTTCTACTTTTCATGAGGTGAACCAAAAGAATAATTACAATTTATGCATATTCAATCATATACTTTAATAGAAAAATAACAAAAATAACCTGTTTCAGCTAGTTTGTCATGCACATGTTATGTAGATGCCAAAACTACAAAACAATATATGATATTTTGAGCACTAAGAAATAATACATTACATTGTAGATACTTGTCTTCATTAATTCCAAGTTTAGATTTACACTAAGACATAGACAAAAGCAAGAGATGTGAGGATATATGAGAGGATCAGAAGGGAAGGGATTGGGAATGGAAAGAGAGAAAAAAACAATTGATATTGAATAAGTTAATATGAAGACCTCCTTTTTTATAAGAAAAAATATCTGCTTCTAGTAACATTGGAAATTTAACCTTTAGTTTTGTTAATGCAAAAAGGAACACTAATTCTCTTATATATTCATTTAATTCTTTTTTCTTGACCTCATTTGTGAAATATATTGTACTATCACATCAGTTGTTTCATTTTCTCCTTAATAACTTTCTCCACACCCATCTTGATCCCTTTAAGTCTTTCGTTTGCAATATTTTCAAAATATAAAGTCATCCTCCCTGCCCAATGTCCATCACTTTAAAAATGAAGAGCAATATTATTGACAAAGTCGCTGTATTACTTGGTCCCTACTCTACTGTTTCCTTTTTTTCCAAATGACATTTTCTTTCACTCTGAGGTATGTGCATTATGAGTCTTCCAGCCTTAAGGCTTTGCACTTCAAATGGATGTTTATTATTTCTGAGCTCACATTATTTAAATCAACTTAATCACATTTCTATGGTACCTTCTCCCACAAGAAGTTACAAACAGACTCTGAAGATGCTCTACTTATCTTTATAGTCTTGTATTTTTTTCTATGAAACTGAAATTTAATTAGACAAATAAACCATGCAAAAGAAAAACCTAATCAGTTTTGTCAAGCGTTTAGTATGATCTACACAATTGTTCGATATTGAAATTTCTATATTTTGGTATCTAAAATAAAAATGAGAATTTAAGAAAAAATGGCTCTAGTTTGGTGAGAACACAGTCTAACTGTTTAATATGTTCTTTGAAAGAAGTAGAAAATAAAATTCTAGTACTGGTAGCACAACAAAATGTACAAAGCATAGTAGAATGTCATAAGTAAGATAAATTATTTGAGTGGCAATCTGACTATAAACCTGGTAAAGGTGGAATTTTGAAGGAAATCAAGTTTACATAGCATGGGATCATTATCTATCTCAGGGTACAATATCTCTTATGCAAATTTTGAGTAACTTGAGTAAGTGGCCAAAACTAAAATAAGCATTTTTCTCTTTTGAAAGGCACAGCTGTGGTATTTAAAGAAGAGTTATAGAACTTGTGTTCCAAAGTATATGAGAATGAGAGCCAACACGGCTTCAAAATATAAGCTGGATATAAATAGGAGAATGGAAGCAAACATTTATCCTTCTTTTTTTATATGAACTATAGAATTGGATAACAAGAGAAGATGAAGGGAAAGGCCTCTTTATGGAAATATGTAAATGAACACATGAAGAAAGAATGTCAGAATTGCAATATTAACATTTTGTAAATCCTAAGGATGAAAGGTTTTAAGAATTACATATTAAGTGCTTCCTATTTTATCAAAAGTGACAATTGGTCATTAAGTACCTCTTAGTAATTGTTAGGAGGAACACTCAATAGTTATGAAGTACAATTGCCTAAAATAATAAAATAAAACTATAAATCTAGCCTGTGGGTTAGTAAGCTTGTAGGTTCAACTATTAATTTTCCATAAATGCTTAGGAATGTGTTAAACTATTCAAGAGTATAATCAGCAAGATTCAGACTGTGGAAAACTACAGGATAGGTTCTTTAACAAATTGATCTCAAGAAAGATCAGCAATAGAGGGTAACCTATGCACTGTAAAGAAGTCATTGGAAATGTACCAGGTAAAACTAAATTTCAGTTTCTGTGGAAGCACAAACAAGAAGGTAGTCACCATAAAAGTCAGCAGAGAGAAAGAGAAGGCTGTGAGTTAGGAAGATTGGAGACTCCTGTTGTAAGACTGTTCCTCTTGAGTATTTTAGCAGGTTAAGTATTCTTTCTATATTTCTTCTTTTCTCTTTTCTTTTTTTCTTTTCTTTTCTTTTTTTCTGTCTCTCTGTCTCTCTTTTTTTTTTTTGGTACTGGGAATCAAACTCATCACCTCACACTGCCAGGCAGATGCTGTGCCACTGAGCTATATCCCCAGCCCTCTTTCTATATTTATTATTTGATAATAAGAATTATGTTTTCAAAAATACTATGGTTAAATCTATAGTCAAAATTAGAGGACATAATTTAGGATTTAGACTGGAGCAACAGAATTATTAAGCTACAGATTTTTATTTGTATATTTATTATTTAATAATAAGAATTATCTTTTTAAAAATACTAAAGCCAAAATTAGAGGACATAAGTTACTTTAATATACTCTGGAAGTTAGAATAAAATCAGACTTGGAGTAAGTCAGAAAAATAAATATTGAGGAAGCAATCCCTAACAATTATTTTTTTTCCTTCCAAGAGCCTAGGTTGAAGTTTCGAAGATGTGGCATAATCCTGATATTGTTTTAGTGTTGAATTATATTGTCCTTTTCGTTTTCTTAATTTCTTTTCTTGAAATGAATATTCACTAGTTGGAATTTTGGGATTTAGATAAACTCATTGGTATATAACCCTTGGAAAGGGAACTAAAATGTCATGCATAGTTAGATAGATAGAGGTAGATAGATAGATAGATAGATAGATAGATAATAGATGATAGATAGGTAGACAGATAGAGGCTAAGATTTTTAATACATCCAATCTATCTCAGCAGAGTGTATATGAATTATAATAAAGTACCTTAATATTTTTTGCAAGAAAGCACCATATAAATGCATAACAATATAAAGTATAGTATGTCCTAGTGCCCAAATAAAACAATGGCTAGGTATTCATGACTTCTAAATTTGGGTTCATTAAGAAGATAAATATCAAATGAGGGTGAATAATAAAAAGAGTAAAAGAGAGAAAACTTGTCAAGTTAAATATCACAGGAGCACAGAGGAGCTGAAAGTGATTAGATCTGTTAAATATTATTAAAATTTACCTAGTTTTCCACCTGACACCTGCATCAGTTCAGACACAAATGATCCCAAACATAGCTCTCAAATTTTTGTATTTTGTGATATGTTTATATAAAAATTCCAAGCTTAGTATTTTATAACAAAATTATAAATGAAATATGGCTATTTTAAGCAGTATTAAAATCATCTTCAGGTGGAAAATATTATATAGTTTAAAATCATTCAATAGAATGTAATAAATTTTTACTTATCCTGTAGCTTTCATCTTGATAATTATCTCAACTGTGGAACTGTTTATGATATGTGCATGGATATATGAGCACAAAATATTCCATAAACACTTTTTATTTGTTAAACATTGCAATGCCTCTTAAGCCAGAATAATGTATTTGACTGCCAAAGAAGGAAGCCGGATTGCACCATGCCCAAGGCCCAGTCTAGAGAGTTGCAGCAGACAGGAGATGACAGCTTATAAATTCCACAGTGGATGGCATTTGCATCCAAGGCCCTCACAGGCCAGGTACAGCTGTGTTTGGCAAGTAGGTGCCAGATTATGAACAGAGCCCCCTTTTCCCGTCTTACTGAGATCTTCTGAATAGTAGCTAATTTTCCAACTTTAATCTGTTCCTTGGAAGCAGGGACTGCTATACTCAACATTTTAGAGGAAGCAATGCTAGCTCATTTGGCATCTCCTTGCTCTTCCCCAGCCTCTTCTGTATCTTGGAAACTATCTACTCCCTCTTAGCTGCTGCATTCAAGAAACCCATATGGACAAAATTTTGGATGAGTAAATTTCTCAATAGAGAGGAAAACACACAGTTGGATGACACCAAATGAAATATCATGTGCCTTGAAAACTGAGCTCTGGAAAACAGCATTAAAGATAAGATTGTAAGGCAGGGAGAGAATAGGGTAAGGGTCTCATCAGGTTTTCTAGTGTTAAAACTTTACTCTAGGGCTGGGGACTCAGTGGCATACAGTGCCTGCCTCGAAAGTACGAGTTTGATACCCGGTACTGGGTGAAAAAACAAAATACAAAAAACAAAAATAAAAAAAAAACTTTTACTAGAGAAATTTATGAGAGAAAGTCCCCTGGGAATATCTTCAAAGAAAAGGGTAGAAAAGAACAAAACCAGATAAATAAAGGCACCAAATGCCTTGGGACTTGCATCAAAGACCAGAAAAAAAAGGCTAACAGAACACAGAGAAAGCTAAGTTCACAATCCTGAGACAGCCATCCATTCTCACCTCCAATAGGATGCAGGAGAAGCAGAAGTGGAAAGGAAGCTGAACAACTTTAGGAAAAGCTCTTATTCAATATGTACTCACACCTATGCACTAACACGTGTACGTATGTATTCACTCTAGAGTCGCTGTATTACTATGATGGATATTCACTCACCCCTCCGTAAGTCTAAGCTAACTATGAGTTAGGCACCCCCCTCACCAACTGGCTATCCACCCCAGGGCCCTGTAAAGGACAAGCAACAGATGGAAAGTAGCCACATGTAGACCACTGGAAGAAATTAGAAGAATGGCAGGTCTAACCCAGTGACAGACCAGGGAGATGGCAAGTTCTGAGTAAGGAGAAAGTCCCTGGCACTCAATAAAACCAGCCAGGAACAAAGGGCCCATGGGTCTTCCATCTTTTCAGAGGACCCTACTCTGACTCTTATCAGGGTAGCTCTCTATCCTCTGCTTTTCACCCCTTTCCAATCAAGTATCTTCTTTTCTAAACTTTCGGTCTTTAATTCCTTATTGATACGGAGTTTATGATCCTGAAGAACTGCAGAGACAGTGCAGCAATGGTGCTTGTTATTCCCCAGATGGACAAATTGATAACTAACAAGTGGCATGGGAGTGAACATATCGAAGAGCAAAATCAAGATGCTGGTCATGAATAGCTTTACACTATGTATTCTTATTTAAATTTAAAAGTAATTGTTAATTACTCACTGATGCTAACATAGAAAACGACTGTATCCTAGAAATATTTTGACGTATTAGAGTTGTGGGGCCTTTACTTATTAGAGTCATTTATTAAACAAATTTACAATATGCAAAATATGTAGGCTTTTAATAGCCATGGATATTTAGGGACAAAAGTTTCTTTCATTTGCTCATTCCTCAATATGCAACCCTTCTGTTCTACTATGTCTCAGGAAGACAGTTTTTCAAGTCCCTTTGCTGGCAAAGTTCTGACTTTCTGAAATGAGAATATTGGAGAGATATTGGAGAGTTGGTGACATTTTCTCATTCTTTTTCTGCTCCACAGTCGACAGAAGAAAGTGCGTGTTCCCTTTGGCTCCTGGTTCTAACATGCACTTTATCTACATTGCTAGTTCAGATACTAGCCATTTCATTTCCTCTCACTCTTTTAACAATCGATTTTCCAACCTTCTTCCAATTGCTAATCTGCATTGTCTAATTGCTTCAAATTGCCTAATTGGATTCTCATTTTTTTATTTATCCAATTTATTGAATTTTTACCTATATTAAATGTTCTCTACTTTAACAACTCTATTATGGTTTCAGCTTTTCTGAGCAGATCCAAGGGAATGCAACAAATGTTGAAAGCTCATGTGCTGTCTGCATTCAAAGAGAAAGGTTTCAAGCTTACACCGCTGTCAAACTACTCTGGAATCACTTAGCTCATTCAATAATCTCCCCGTTGCCCCAAGCCTGTTGCAGTTATGTCAGGAGGACCACAGCACTCAACTGGGCAAAAACGAAGTAAGTGGAAGGCACATGTACTAGATACGGTGCTACTTGTAGTGACTCGGCACTGCGCCCTCACATAAACTGTGAGAGCAGGCAGGGGAAAAAGTTTGATGAAAGAAGCTCCAGGTTCTAAACTATTCTTTTATAGAATGGGAGAAATGGGTTTATTTTAGAAACAATACTATATCTGCTGATAATGTATGATGGCAAAATATTGTCAAAAGTAGAAGAGGTCCATGGAGTGCCAGAAGGATGGGAGAATATACATCTGGAAGGGTGATAGCCAGAGTCTAGTTTTGTATTTTATTTCTTAGGTGAGCATAGAAGTCAGAAAATAGTACTAGAATCTCAGTTTCCTCATCTGTGAAACAGGTATAATAATGGTGACATTTACTTTACACAAGTAGCTGAAGCTTCCATGATACCTGTGAAGTAGCTGCATTTACCTTAAAAAGCAAGCACTACCTTTCAACAGTAAACAGATAATCACCTTTAATGCTTTTGCAGGCTTTGATATGAGAAAAAATAGACAGCCAAAGAAATTCATGAGATTTGGGCATGCATAGTTAGCCTCTGAGTCAATGGGATCATCAAGGTAAGGTGAAATGAGAGGAGGGTGTCAAACGACCCTAGGACAAGCAGCATGGGAGGGAGTTTGAATAGAAGGGAGTGACTGGGAGAATTGGTCATGATAGGGTAGCAAAAGACTTTATAGCAAGGGAATCAATCTTCTGTAAGTTTTTTGCTGTGCATCAACTTCAATATACAAATCCTTAATGTGAATAATTTTGGAAAAATATTTAAGGTAGGGCAACTAGCACTCCGAGCAAAAAGTGAATATAAAAACTAGTCTTCTTTCCTCCCTCACCACATTGCTCAGCAAATTTGCAGATATTATCAGTGAAGACCCAAATCTGCCTAGAATAGGAGTTACAGCATTACATTTAACTCTCTATGAACTGGAAGCATGGGATTAATCCCATTTATTGCTTGTATGTTTGTTTCAATTAATGCAATGAGTGATGGTGCAGTGGTGATTCCAAGAACTATGATTGATTTATACCTTAGAGTTGATAATTCGTATCTATTTAGTAATCATCAAGCTCTATTTCTGTATAACAACTTATCACATAGCAAGGAATAGGACTAACCACTTCCCACTTACTTGATTCTTAAAGTGCTCATCAAATAAAAACACCTATTTGACACGAACAATGCCAAATAAGTTGAAGCTTCAGACACATTTTTCAATATGGCAGTTAATTGTCTTTGTAGTTTGACTAAGAACGAATCACACAGCTTTGTGCAAACATCAATTTCAAAGTAGATTTTGTTTATGTTCTCTCACCTGTGTATCAGTTAGAGGTGGTTTGCCAAGTGGCAAGTGCTGGACTCTTACACCAGCAAAAGCTTGTCCCAATAATTGCTTCATTAATGGCAGATGGTTTGATATTGTTCATCTTCATGTAGCTTTAAGAGTCTTCCAAAAGCAGTAAGTTCAAAAGTGATAACGAATTTACCATCACTGCACCTGTAATAAGAAACACATGCAAAAAGGTAGCACCTGTGCTATCTCTATATTGGAAATGCTTGTCTTAATTAATATGCACTATTTTGATGAAATGCACTGGTTAATAGATAGCTTGTTAAAATAAATGTGCATTGCATTTAGATAAGTATAACTCAATAAAAATCATGCTTTGAATACAATGAGTGCCCAGGAATTAAAAGGAGTGAATATTTTTATCACTACATTTTTCCTTAAGTACAGACAAATGTACAGTGCATATCGCAGAGTCCCCGAGTAACTTTATCTGGTTGTATTTTTGATAAATGTAAAAAAAGCAAAACACAGACTTTCATTATTGCATTTTCTGTATTTCTTGTATTGTCTTTTAATTCATGGCTAATATAAAAACAGTGCTTCTTTTTCTGCCCAGTTAAATGATATGCCTTTTGTGTATATTGGTGTTTGAGACTAATGTTTCTTACCAGTAATATAGTCAACCAAATAAGCCTGATTAACTTTAAAACCATTTATTTTTAGAATCAGCAGTTTATGTTATTTCATTTTTTGTTCATTTTCTAATAATCAAGATGACAAAGTATCTTTTGAATGAAGGAGTAATCTCTCAGCAATGTTAACTGTCTTTAATGCTAATATTGCCTTCCATTTAAAAAATAGAAATAATTTTCACAAGAGAAAATTCTTGTAATGAATTTGAAAGCATTTGTATTTTTATTTTGGGAAGGAGTAAGTCATGTGCACACTTGAGACTGAAGAATACTAGAAACAATTCTAATGAATTTAATTAGAATGACACTTCATATCTTTTTTAGCAGTTTTTTCTCGATTTCAGCACCAGTATCTCCTTCTCATCCTTCATGCCAGACTTTATTTTTCATTGCTTTTTAAGGTAGTGTCATGGGAAATGAATAAACATTTGTATATCTCTTATAATTTTATACAACACGAGTATAAGCAGCAGAATTTACCAAGGCACATGAGTTTCTGTTAAGAAAACACTGAACTATTTTGAAAAATAAATACAAGTGGCAATTTCAAATTCTGAAACTCTTTAGACTTAGAATATCATAGCAAAAAATACAATTAAAAGGTAAAGCAATTATCTTTTTACAGAAGAGGAAGTAGAGATTTGATACATAAGAAACTTACCAAAGATCAATAGGTGAAGGAATCTAGAAAAATCTGAACATGGACCATTTTTCTGGTGATCAACACAAGACTTTTTATACTTTTGTTTCAACTTCTAAGTTTCTATATAAGTCTAAGATTCCTACATTAAATGCCTATTGCCACCTCACATATCTGAGATGACTGTCTCACACATATAATGAAAAAAGATTTTAATTAAAATTATAAATTATATCTATACAATTATTCAAATCTTATTCAGCAAGTCTATATGTTTGTTCAGAACATTTACAATCTAAGCCTGTATGTATGTTTTCTAGTTATTGAATGACTCACTCCATAGACTTATAAGATATACAGGTATACAAGTGTGCATGATCTCCAGTTAATTACAAAGCTCATCTCAAAGCAAAGGGTCAAAACACCTCAATTTCTTGTATCTAAATATTGATTTTTTAAAAAATACTTATTAGATTTTAGTTACTTCAGTTGGATGTATTACAAGTCATGTCTTGAATAAAAGATTCCTTGAATTACACATTTGTAATTAGTCATACTAAGGATTAAGAAGTACCTTAGAGATTCAAAGATTCATGTTATATTTTAATATATTTTCTTGCTTCTTAAAATTCTTTTAAAAATATATTGATCACATTAACTGTAAAAAGTTAATATGGTTCCAAAAAGTTTATGGTTAAAGTTATGTAGACATATAGTGAAATCAGAAATAGCAGGAGAAAAAACATCTAAGAAGCACAAGGAATAAAAAATAGAATGCATTTGGTTGGCATTTGAAATGAGTAAGGGAGTCAGTGAGGCAGAGATTCTGAAAGACACTTGCAGAAACAGAGAAAGTTTTCACAGTGACAGTATAAGGCTATGTCAAGGGAGCAAATGAAAAGTAATATCACAGGGAAATTGGGCTGAGTGGTCTATAGAGAATCTGACTGTAGAATACACTGAGACATGTGTCTACAATGTTCTTAAACTAATGGTGGCAAGAAATTAAACTTTTATCTACTTATTTATCAGACTTATTATCTAAATATTGAATGATTACTTTTTGGAAAATTTTACTAACATCCCTATTCCACAACAATAAAAACCCTGTAGATACTGACAGTTGGTGGCTAGGATACAGTGCTACTATACTATTGCTACTTAAAAAGTAACTGCAGACTTATTGACTTACAGAAGCATAGAATTAGTGAACTGGTACAGTTACTAAGAAAAACCATGTGACAATCTTTCAGAAAATTAAACATAGGGTTAACGTGTAATTCGTTAATTCTACTTCTGAGCACATACCAAGAGAATTGAAAGCAGGGTGTAGAATGAATATGTGTATATTCATATTCCTAGCAGCATTATTCATAAAGGCCAAATTGTGGGAAAAGCACAAATGCCTATTGATAGATAAACAGATAAACAAAAATGCAATATGTATATGTCATAAATCATGGTTCATGTGATGATATGGATGAATCCCAAAAACGTTACACAAAATGAAATAAGCCCCAAAAAGGTTCTGTGCAGGTAAATGGATAAAATGAGTCTAAGTTGTAGAAATGTATGCTTCTATTTTATAAAGTGTACAGAATGTCAAAATTAAAGAGACAGAAAGTCAGATAGTGATTACCAGAGATTGGCGGGAGGAAGAAGTGCAAAATTGTTATTATTTGATAGGACAGAGTTTTGGTTTGAGATGATGAAAAAGTTCTGGAGATAGATGGTGGTGGGTATACACTGTGAAAGTACTAATTCTGTAATCTGTGAATGTAAAAATGATGAAAATGTGCTTTGTCTACTTTCCTTGTTGCTGGGACACAATACCCAAGAGTAACAATTTAAAGGGGAAGAGTTTTATTTTGGCTGACAGTTCATGGAGGTTTCAGTCTGTAGTCAGTTGGCTCCAAGTCAGGACACACTGTAGAGGGTTATGGCAGCAAAAAACAGTGCATGGCATGGCAGAGAGAGAGAGAGAGAGAAAGAGAGAGAGCTCAAAAGAAGGCAGAGAGAGATAGACTCTTTCAAGCTGTATTCTCAGAGACTCACCTCCTCCAACCAGGCTTCACCTCCCAATTCACATTTAGCTATAAACTCATCTGTGGACAAATCAGGGAGGGAGAATTTTATTGGAACTAGAGAATAGTGCCACAAGGAGGAATATTTGCTTTCCCTATAACCTTTTAATATAGAAGATTTTTAACATGATAATATAGAGGAGAGATTTTAAATTTCATGTGCATATACTTTAGTATAAATACTAAATACATGAATGAATGAGTGAATACATATACTCATCATTCCACTTTTATCAAAAGTGCACATTTGTTTTGGATTCTAGATCTGCTTACCTATTCCTGTGGACTGAGAATCATACCTTCCTTTGATATCTTGAGTACTGTGGTAACTGATATATCACGATTAAAAGTAAGGTAACACAGATGTAGGTGAAACTTCAATTAGAGGTTTCTTTGTTAACCATGAATTATTATTATTACCACTGATAACAAATTAAACTTTTAAACCCCCCTAAAAAACCTATTTACTAATATAACTTTAATCAATAAGGAGATTTAAATTCAACAAAATTTTCAGTGTTATTTAGAGTAATTTAGAATAATAATGTAGTCCTTGTCTTGGTTTCTTTTCTTTCATTGCTGAGAAAAAAATACTTGACATCCAAAATTAGGGAAGAAAAGGTTTATTTAGCTTACAGTTCTTGGAGGTTTCAGTCCATACTCAGCTGGCTCCAAGGCAGGGTGGCGCATGGCAGAGGGGCAACCATTCAGGGCAAACACAAGCCACAAGGGTGAAAGGGCAAAAGGGGAAGCATGTCTCCTTCCCTCCCTTATATTTTATGCTGGCTACCTGCTCCTGGATGGGTGTAGCACTCACACTGCCAATGCCATTACTAGACAACAAACCAATCATAAATGCTAGACTCAGCCATCTTTAAAAGGTCCAGCCCCCTTGACCATATGAGGTATTTGGGGGACATTTAAACACAAACTATAAGAGTGCTTTATCTGTGCACCTTGTATCTTGTCTGAATATTTTAATAATTATTATTGTTTGATTTGTTGATGATAACAATTCCTTCAGAGTAAGATGAAATCTCAGTTTTGTTTTAATGGCCAGAGAAGTTGAATTCCCCACAACGAATGTAAGTATTAGGTACAGCAACCATATATTAGTAAAAAGAAAAATTAAAGAAGGAAAAAAAATGCACAAATACCAAAAATGTAATGATTCTTATTTTTTTATTATAAATGATTATGTATGTATTCAGGCACAAACACCCACCTGCATACAGTCAATGATGCACTTAAATTACGTCCATTTAAATTTAGTGGTAAGGACTTAGCATTTGGGAAACTTAGGTTAAATGTGCAGTTGACAATCTGGAAATCACATCAGGTCCTCTCCAAAAATGTTCTTTAAACAATCAAATCCTCTTTCTACTTATTTCTAGGTTGCTTCCACTTATCATCCTCCTCCAACAAAATTAAATCTTTTTCTGTTCTGCTGGCTCAATATTGCTTCCCAGTATTTTCTGTCCAGCTGCAAGAAGTGTTGCCTTTTCTCGTTTACCAATTATTTCCTCAGCCAGCACATTTTCCTTCAGCACCTCTGTATAATATTTTGTACGTATATAATCCTTACTTAAGAAAGTTCTCAAAGTCCTTCTAAATGTGCTACTTCACTAATCATTTTGATAATTCTATAATGAATTTAGGTTTGGATAGTTTCTAACTTGTCAAAGATTAGATCCTCAGAACTTATTCTGGTTTTAATTTTTTCAAATCAAGAAGCAATATATGGAGATTGGCTCTAAGGGCAGTCTGAATATGCTTATACTCACATACAACTGAAATATAATTCTGTGTAAATGATACACACCAAGGTCTATTCAGTATGTATAAGGATATTACTGCAGGATTATGTTTAAGAAAATCCAACTGGGAATTTGGGGAAAATATTTTCCTCTGCTCACTT
>RJWT010030593.1:0-14600 GCA_004365215.1 Cuniculus paca | reverse complement strand
GTTAGGGGCACTTACAATTACAAAGAGCATGACAATAACTTAGCAGAGAGAAACCCAGCAGACAACACACTAAACAAATGATCACTGCTAATATCACCAGTAATCAGTCAAATTGAGTCAAGGCGACATCCCATGCCTCGCAGAACACTCACTTGGACAAGTACTCCTGCACATCCTGAAAATACACATAACCCGGATCTGATCGTAAGGAATTGAATCGTGAGGAAACATCAATCTCAAATTGTGGATGAGCCTGCAAATAACTGGCCTCAAATCAAAACACAGAGTTTATGGTCTTTTGGGAGGCAATGCAGGCTTGTGTGCGTGGAGAGGAAGGAAGGGGCAGACAGACAAGCCGACAAAACATTCTGAGTAATAAACAAACCTCGGGCCCCTGAAGAGGCTTTCTAAGTGATTCATCACCAGGCAGTTCCTTCAACCACACTAGCATGAGGCCAACACCTTCGTGCACAGGTGAGGCAGGGCCAGGTCCACAGCTGTGCCCCACCTGGCCTCTCACTTGGCTCTGTTGGAGAAGAGAGCGCCTGGCTTGCCCGGCCCCTCCAGACTTGCCGGCGCATTTCCACACTCCTTTCCTGCTGCCATGGCAGGGTGGCTGCCCACACACAGCAGGATGTGGGGCAAACAGCAGCAGGGTCCCCTCAGTGCTGCTGCTCAAGGTGACTTCTAGAAACCTGGGTTTCTGAGAGGCTCTGTACACAGATTCCTCCCACATGCCCCGGGCAGAAACCTGGGGCACCCCTTCCTCTGCCTCAGCCACCTGCATGGAAACACGAGCACGTGCCAGTTTTCAGGGCCACCAAGGTGGCCGAGAACCCAGGAGGCTTGTGGACCTCTGGACTCTGGAAGATTGGCCTGGCCGTGTCCACTTGGCAACCCTCAAGAGGGCTCCTAGGCACTACAGACAACCTGCCCTGAGCCCAGAGTGAAAAGGCAACAACTCACTTCCACTGCTAGGCACCCAGATGATGCTGTGCAGAGGACCCCAGCGCAGACCGGACCTGTGTCTGGAGACTCCCTCAACAAGCCCCCTCTCCTCCTCTTCCTAGGGCAGGAAGGAGGCTGGTCAGGAGCTGGCTTCAACCTGAACTAGCGGAGGGCACCACATCTAGAGGAGTGTGGGTTTGGGGCAACAGCAAGGCCTGGTGGATGCAGAAACGGGGCAGCCGACCCTGGAGGGGGCAGCCGCCTGCTGCTGCCACACATTGTGATGCACATCAACAGAGCTCCCTGGTGTGGGCCAGGCCCTGTGGCTGGAACCAAGACAAAACCAGCACAGGTACCTCGCAGGTCATGGTCCAGTGTGATCCACTGCTGAGCACTACTGATCTTCTGAGTGGGAACTGGTAGCTCTGGGGGAGGAACAAACTGTGCTGCAACTAGGTCTCTGCTGGCTGCTCTGAGTTGCTCTGTGCAGCTACCAGGGTCCGACCTGTATGCCTAATGGGATCTGGAACGCTTCTCTTCCTAACTCCCCTAACACAAAGAAACTCGTAAGAGGGAGTTACACATATTGACTCCTCTCTGTTTTTCATAGCTAAAGGCCAAAAAGATTATGGCTATAAAATGTTTAAAAATCTTTGTATATAAAAACTGTGAGTTCACAACAATATACTGTATTTGAAGACAAACCACCCATTCCCCACCCCCATGGTGTTCTGGAGAACCAGGAATCCTTCCCTGTGCCCCACAGTACACTTTGCAGCCCAGGGCAGAGCCTGGCTCCTGGCCTCCAAGCCACACAAATACCGGGACAAAAAGATTTACAACAAAGAAGCTATCAAAAATGAAGCCTACTGGGGTGAAATAAACAACACCAAGAGAAAAGGGACAGACCAGGAGTGTACTTTTTAAAATCCGCAAATCAATGGTGGGAAACTGCTGACAGGGACTGAGAGGAATCTGGCAAGAGTCCAGGAAGGTTAGCAGGTCAGGCTCCACAGAGCCTAAGAGGCAGGAGGCCCGCAGACACACAGGCCAGGCAGTGCTGGGGTCATCCAGAGCCACCTCAAGTTTTTTCTGCTGCAAAACTACTACAAACTGTAAATTTACAGTCCACTCTCAGAAGTGTTTACTTGAACTTCAACATATATAAAACATCCTTATGTAGACTGCTTTGAGTTTTCAGCAGAAGACAAACAGCACCTACAACCTGACTCTGATCCATCCTCCAGCTGGAAAGGACAGCACAGAGGGGCTGGGCTGGGCAAAGAGCACCAGCATGCCCTGCAGTCAACCTCGCCAGCAGCCTTGGCTACAGGGCTCCCTCGGCCCAGCCCAGCCTGTGGGGATCCCCGATGTACACCACACACCCAAGGGAAGGAGCCCCAGGGCCAGAGCTGCCAGACCCATTAAGAAGGTAGCCTGCAAAACCACAAAGCAGACTGAAGACAGCAGGAGAACAGCAGGGCGGATGCCTGGGCGGGGCTCTCGAAGCAGACTGGACTCAGCAGGTCTAGGACAAGCCCCACCCCCTGCCGTGAAGCTAAGCCGCTCCACAGCAGGCCATGGGTGGCACCTTCGCCCAGTGAGGATGAGAGGCCTGAGAGAAGGAGCGCAGCACTGAAGCACAGGAGAAAAACAACTGCGAAGCTAGAGGAGTGTGTCCTTACATCATGCTGCTTCCCAGGGGCACAATTGGCTTTCCTGGAGAAATGCTCTGATTGTGGGATTGTTTGGGATTTCAGTGCAACCCACTGGATCACCATGTGTGTGTGTGCATGAGTGCATGCATGGTTTGTGGTGCCGGAGGTCAAATCCAGGGTCTCTCTGATGGTAGGGCCACTGAGCCAGGACCCCAGGCCATCACAGGTCACCTTCAGTCCCACTCCACAGCTGTGAAATCTGCTCCAACCAAACGAGGACCTCCCCTTGGACTTCTTCCAGGGTGCAGGGCCCAGCGAAGCCCTAAGACAATGGGAGGAAAACAGCAGTGGCTGTGGCTGGGGTGCAGGGAGGCTGAGGTGGCGCTGGGGAAAGGAAGACAAGGAGCCAGTGTCCCACCCTGAAGGGGCTGACAGAGGGAACATCTTGCCTCCTGGAACTTAGACAAAATTTAAACCCAATCCCAATCCTAAGGGAGAGAAAAGGGAACACTGAAGGACAGAGGGCATGGATATCTGTTTTCACTAATAGCCTGGCCTCATTTTGGCAAGAGGTAAAATGAAAAGTTCTACTTCCCTGTCCTGAGGTCCAGCTTCACAATGGAAAGCTGCAGCACTAATAAACAAGAGCAATGCAACACTTCCAAGAAAAGTCAAGTTGGGGTCCAGGGCAAGGGCTGTCACGCACAGCCCCTGAGGGCTGGCAGCTCGTGTCTGGGCTCCGCACTGTGGTGGGCTTCCACCGGAAACCAGACCTGGGCCCAGGACAGCGGGCCACCTGAGAACTTGAGGAAGACATGCCCAGCAAGAGGGGGCCCTCTGCTCACCCCACCCAAGGTCATGTTCCTCCCAAGGGTGTAGGGCAGGGCCTGACATTTTGAAGCTAGAGTCATAAAACTAGAAAGGTTACAGCTAAAGCCTTTCCCAAGTTTCCTTTCATTTTCCAGTCTAAGACCCACTCCCAGGGAAGTCAAGTGACAGGGTCACCCAGGAACTGTGGCTGGGCTTAACCGTCAGCACCCCCGCTGAGTCTTCCCAGCACAGGGAGGCCTCCTCAGTCACATCTTTCCCAATCTTGTTTGGGTAAAACCACCCCAAAAGTGGCATCTGTGTTTCATTCATTGAACAGGGAACTCCAGCTCTTTTTGCTTTTGAGTCATGGGGCTGTCACAACATTTGCTGAAATGAGGACACCCCAGGGCTCAATCTTCTACAGGCTGAAACTTGCTTCCTAATTTGTAACTTGGTCAAAAAGACTGTTAGGTGAGACAGACAAGCTCATCTGATGACAGATAGGCTTTGAAAGGGCAAAAATAAAATGTTCTGTACCAAACAATTCTGTATTTCAAAGGGTGGAGGCCACTGGAGACCCCCAAGCAGCTCAGAGCAAGGCAGAAAGGGCTGACACAGGCACAGCTCCGAGGAGGGAGCGGCTGGGGGATGGTGCTGACAGTGGCACCCCAGAGAGGACACTCCTGCCTGCCAAAACCTGGGAGGGGGCACAGGCTGCTCTTCTTCAGTCAGAGAAAATCCCCACGATCACAGAGCCCAAAACAGTTTTCTTGACCAGCCCTATCACGGATGGCCACACTGAACTCAAGCACGGAAGCGTGCAGGAGCGGCTCCTTCTGCCAGAGAACAGCAGGCCAGCATTCCCACGCAACGCGAATGCACACCTGCTTGATGGACAGAAACTGGTGGGCCCTCTCTGCGTCACCTCTAGATCCAGTCAACAAAGGGAAGCCTCAGCACTACTGGGAGATGGTGCCATCACCGGAGGTCATGCATGGGGCTGCCGGGGGATGGCTCAGCAGCCAGATCTCCACCAGGCGGGCTCTGAGCAGTGCAGGATGCAGAACAAAAGAAGCGGCTGTGGCTCAGGCAGGGGCCTCTTGCCAGACAGCAAGCTTTTCCACAGCCGAGTGCTCAAGTAGGGACAAGGGACACAGGGTGAGCACAAAGGAAGGTGGGGGCCCACAAGACTGACAGCCACCCGGGCACAGCTGGCCTGTGAGGGCCCAGGCAGTGGGCAGGCAACCGACAAGCTGACAGATACTCCTGCCTGTCCCCTCTGCCGGGACTCTCGCCCAGGGGGCTCCAGGTACTGCACGGGGCGGGGGAGAGGAACAGGGAGCCTGGCAGAGTAATCCACAAAGAGCAGGGCTCCTCTGGCCCTGGAACAGGGAGGGTAGGGCCTTGATAAGAGGACAGGGTCGAGGGGAGGTGTGGGGCTGTCAGCAAAGGTACCCGCATAGCACCCACAGCAGCCCTGGTCACTCCATCCTGCTCCTGTCCCCACCCTCCAATCCACACACTGGGAGGCAGCAGGAAACCAGGGCAGAGCCCTGAATAACTCCAGTGTCAGAGCCTGGGCCCCACCCCTTCAGCCCCACAGGTCAGCCCCAGTCCACCAGGCCACAAAGCAGCCTCTGTGCAACAGGGCCAGGCCACAACAGCAAAGCTGAGGGCCTGGGGCTCCAGAGCCCTCCTGGGACTGTGTCCCTGCAGTGGTGAGGAGGGCTGGGGCAGGGACACAGGCCAGGCCCAGTGGAGGGGCTATCAGGCAGACAGCCCTAAAATCTCCCCAACTCCCGCCCTGCCCCTGTGCTGGGGAGGCTGTGGTCCACTCAGGTACACAGGGCTTCAGGGACAGGAAAACAGCCAGAAAGCTCCTAGGACAGAAGAGGCAAGCCTACCGCCCCTCCCTGATTCGTCCTGGGAAGGAAAACCTCTGCCCCTGCCCCTGCTTCTACTCTGAAAGGAAGTGCTGCTGCTCAAAACAGAAAACCCATCTATTATTTACCGCGCCCGCCTTTTACTCAGGATTTGCGAGTCACAGTGTGCCTGTCAGAGCAGGCAGTAGACGGGACCCCAGAGTGACAGAGGACTCAGAGAGGCCAGGGAAGAAGGCGCGATCCTCACAGTAGCGGCCCGGACTTGCTCTCCTGTGGCAGAAGGCCAGTTCCAGGATCGAGCTGAGGTTCCAGCTTCACAGCCACCCAGGTCCTGCCGACACCCATGTGCTAAGCCACAAGGCCCCATGCCCCACCCAGCACTGCTGCCTCCTGGCTCTAGTCACACTTTGGGGCCCTAGGGCCCACGGGCCATACACAAGGGTTGCAAAGACCACGTTCTAGGGGACAGGCTGGCCAGGACGGAGCCAAACATAAGGGTGGGGTGGGAACCAGCATGTCCTCCCCCAACTCTAGTCCACCTAGAAGCAGGAAAAAATGCCAGCAACTTCCATCCTCCCTCTAGGAATCACAACAGCTGTGTTCCTTCCTGCTGTTAGGTGCCCAGTGCCTCAGCTCCTCAGGTGGCCAGCAGACCTCTAGCAGTGCCAGGCCTTGCCGCTACGCTCGTAGAAACAAAGCACCTGAAGCGGCCTCCGTGCCCATCTCCAGAGGGCACTGATGGGAGTCCAGGTCACGGGCTCAGAATGGCCTGCACTGCTTCAGGATGGACTTGGCTCTGGGCTGAAACAGAGCGACCCTGGGAGTTTGGGGTGAGGCCAGCACGCACCAGCCTGACAGTGCGTATAGAAGAAACGCAGAGGTATCCTGCTGGGGCTGCACATCTGGTGACAGGGCCTCAGGGGAGCAGAGCCGAAGAGGGCAGGACAGAAGCATGAACATTTGCTGCATCTTTGTCGTATATTACTTTTTAAATGGAAAACTTAAACCTAAATTAATATTTTAATGCCTAAAGTTTGTGGCTAGAGGCACAAAACATTTGACCTACAGTTCTCTGCAGGCAGCTTCTGCCGTCTCCCTGATATAGGAAAGATATCAGGACTTCTACAAGGGAAATATTGTAACTCTCAACTTGGTAGATGTCCAATATGCTGAGTTTGTGTTCTCTAAAAATCAAAGAATGAATTCTAGGCAAAGTGGAGGTTAAGAGTAGGAGTATTTATTGAAGAGGAGAGGTACATCTCCTGAGACACAGGAGAGGACCCAAAAGTGGGTTGGTGAGGACCCCACCTCTCAGTGGAAGTTTTACTGAGCACAACTACGTGGGTACAACATTGAGTATGGCTCTAATCTACCAATAAGATTACAGTTACTGCTATTTAGGTAACACTGATCCAATGGGGAAGCAGCTCACATAGTAAGTGCACATGAAAAGAACAAAGAATTGTTCAGGAAGGGATGAGTTCAAGGGTGCCAGTCACCCCCTGAGGTGACTGATGTCTATCCAGACTTCATTAGACCAGGTATCACCACTTATCTCAGACCTACCTGCTCATCCTGTCTTTATCTCAAGGCCTGGCCTCCAACAGATGCACCTCTGATCACAGTTGTAATGAGTTTTCATCTGCCCTGACCCTCTGAGTGCTCAGCTCTTTCTGACTGTCTGCGGTATTTCTACCTGGCTGAATTGTCTGTACCTTTCCCAAAACACAGGGACCTGGGGGAGGGGCAGGGAAGAAAGAAGAAATGGGGAAGGGGATGGGAGTGGGAGCCTTGGCAGCCAACTCAGCTCCCTGCTTACAACTTGACTCCAGGTCCCGAAATAGTTTTTCTAAGAAGAGGAAGAATAACAACAGATTCTGACAAAAGCAGAAAAAATGAAGTTTTCCCACACCAAGGACTGCCTGCCGGACCCAAAGGTCCAGGTGACAGGTGCCCAGCAGGGAGTCTGGGGAAGGTGTCCCCCACTTGCCAGCAAGCCTCAGCATCCTGGTATAAGGAACTCATCCCCACTTCAGCAGCTAAAGAAAGCTATTTCAACAGATTTCTAGGCCTGGCCCAACTCCAAGGACAAATTAAAAACAGTTTCTCCAAAATCCCAGCTCAAAACCCCAATCCTTTAACTACTAAATTCCATGTACCTTTCACAAAATGGAAGCTGCAAAATGGAGCTTCGAGATCCATTTGAGTATTTATCCCTTGCTCATGGGATGCACACCTGTCATTTAAAAACCCCCTTTTACTGGCAAATCCATGAACAGTCTACACTCAGAGGCCCTGATGTATTTCCTCCACATCACTGTGCTCTCCCCGCAATAACACAAAAGCCTTCCAGCCCCTCCTGCTGCTGGAGAGTAGCACAATGGCCATCAGAGTCACAACTGGCCAGCCCATTGATGGAGGCCACTGGACTGCAGGGAATGGTTCCAGAGAACTCCATGAGTCACCTCTGGGAACATCACGGCAGGCACCATTTCCTGGGCCTCAAGGGCACAGCCTGCCTGGGCCAGAGAAACAGGCCAGGGAGCAGAGAGGTGCATGTTTGGGTCCCCTGCTCTCTAACATGCTCACTGATGACTGCTAAGGGTTCAACAAGTAACCTGCAAATTAACAAGCTCAAATACGATTTCACAAGCAAAACCACACCAGTACTTGGAACCCTCATCTCATTGCTGGAACAAGTCCTGCTTTCCTGAGTGGCCAGGGCAAGCCTCTCTGAGCCATCCTTCCTGGAATCCATCCACCTTCCACTAGACCAAGGCCAGCCTCAGAGGGCACCCACTGCAGAGACAATGATCCTCCTCAGCCAAGATTGTGATGCTGTGGCTGCCACCTGCCCCGCCACCTCATGGATCTCCCCACAGAGGACAGTGTCAGGGCTGCCCGAAGCCAGGACGTGCTGTATAGAGCCCACCACCCGCCCTCCATTCTGGGTATGCTGTTTCCCCTGCTCCTCTTTCTTGGGAATGAATACCCAGCACTACCACTGATTCTTTTCTCTGCATGCCCCGTCAAAACATATCCTGTTTACACCATTGCTTGTCTCTCACAGGAAGCAGCTAGGACACAAGACAATGACTGTGGGAGGCAGGATGGCTGAGAGAGCAGGGCTGTGTCACCTGTCCTTCTCCCACAAAGGTGGTGGCAGGTGGGGCAGCTGGGCAGGCCCCCATGCAGCCAACAGGAGGCTCCCCTCACAACAGCAAGGCCTGGTGAAGATGAGACAGGCTGGGCCCCTGGGTCATCAGTGCGGGAGGCTGCAAGGAGCCACCAGGAGGAGGTGGAACAAGGCTGACAGAGTCCAGGATCCGGAGGCCTTGGACCAGGGAAGGAGCTGGTGGGGTTCCCATGGCAGAACACCCAGGAGTTTGCTCAGGAAGGCCTGCATGGCACCCACTGCACCTCCCTGGGCCCCGCTGGACAGGTGAGACACCCTGGCTGGGGGAGGAAGAGAGAGTGTAAACCTGTCAGACTGGTTTGCCCAGGAGCAGGACAGCAGGAAACTGAGCTCAGTTTCAGAGGCTGGGTGGGGTGGGCTGTCCAAAGCAGGGGTCCTGTGTGGTAGCTAACAGGTGGGGGGCAATGGAGGGGCTGCCTGAACCAGCCCCTAAGGAAGGCAGAGAAGCCCAGCAGGTTGCCAGGAGGGAGCCAGGGACTTGAGCCAGGAGAAGCTCTGAATAAAAGGGCCATTGTCTAGAAACAGAAGAGTGACCCCTTCCTTAAAACAAGAGACACCCCCAGAGCCACAGGGCAGCTACCACTGCTGAGGGAGGGATGTTGAGTGGTTATGGGCTTAGGTCAGCACAAAGCCCAGAGCAAAACTGCATGCAAGATACTGAAAAAAATTCTGTCTTTCACCAAACTTCATACTGGGCCTGGGGCTTAACTAGTTCTAAACCTGGGCTTTGGTCTCTATCCTTGGGCAGCTCACACAGTTAATGAGAATCCTGCTAGTCAGCTTATTTCAGTATCTAACCAAAGTCCTCATCCACCCCCCATCAGGTAAAATCTGCTCACCTGGTCTGCCTTCAGCAAGAGTACTGTTAGGTCTGTTCAACAAAGTAATTTCCCATCCACTTAGAAATTCTCCGAGATCCCAGGCTGCACACTGCTCTTCAGTACTAAATTCCCACTTTTCCTCTGTGGTATCAGGAGTCAAGCCCAACTTCTCTCCCCTATGTAGGAAGCCCACTGCAAGAGTCCTGAATAGGCTGCCTTGACCTTTTCCAATGTGCTGGAACAACTTTTCTTTATCCATACAGAGCTCCCCCAAGCTCCCAAGACTTTCACCCTGTACCAAAGTGTCACCCACATAGGCTGGGGCTGGCCTCCCTCCAGCCCAAGGGCCAATCCCAGGAGTGAGGGCTGAATCTGACCCCTAACCCTGCGGAGACCAGAGGTCAGGGGAAGAGGCAGCAGTTTCTCAGTAGGCAAGCACAGCACCTTCTTAAGCAGCGGGGCCATCGCACATTAGGGACAGACACCCTCCTGCAGCTCAAAGCCCATTGTGGCCTGAATCACTCATTACAGCAGGTTTGTGAGGTCCTCTTTCCTCTCCCCAGGAGACCCACACTGAAGCCAGGGCAGCTGTTCTCATCTTCTGATGCTTTAAACTCCAGACTCTGCTCCCAACTGTGTGTCTTTGAACTTGCTGCTGGCCTCCTCTGTCCCCAGTCACTACTATTCAGGGCACTCATTCCCCTACAGCTGCTTCGAGGGTGTCCTAGATGTCAGAGTTGTGAATTCCTCAAAGCTGCCTTCTCAGTACTTTCCAGGCCCCACAGCACACATGAACACAGCTGCAACACATATCCAGGGAAAACCCAGGAGCACACTGGCCCCAGTCCTAGGCCTCCCAGGTCCTCCACATGCAGGACAGGCACCCGAAGCTCCGCCACCTGCACTGGGAGCTCACCTCCTACCAGGAGGCTGTCAGCCACTTTAAACAGAAGTGCCACGCAGCCACCCATTGTGGGCTGGCAGAGCCTAAGAAAGGGGAGCCTGTCCCTTCAGCTGCCTAGCGATGGACGTGGCTCCTGGCCTTTTCCTTGGCTACACAAAGGAGCCAAAACAGAGCCAAGGAGGCGAAAATTCAGCTCCAGCCTGCCCAGGCCCATAGCAGCTCTTATTACCAGGCCAGCTGCCTCCTAGAGAAAACCACAGCCCCACCCAGCCCCACCCTACCAGGCCAAAGGGTGGAGGAAGTGGGGTTCCCAGAAGCAGCTGCAATGGGCACTTTGCTGAGAGCCACCTGACAGATGGCCGAACTCAGGGCCCTCGAACCCTGCTTCTCAAACCTAACTACGTTCTCCCACTATGGCAACACTGAGACAGGAAGGGCAGACTTACCGCTGCTCATTTTACGCATGAGAAAATGACCCTTTGGGCCAGGTCACTCAGCTGGAAAACAGAAGTTACTGAGTGGTGGCACACAGCTGCCTGTAGTCCCACACATAAGACAGGCAGAGGGGCAGGAGGATTGCTTGAGCCTAGCCTGGACAACAAGACCCAGTCTCAAAAAAAAAAAAAAGTAGAAACAGAAAGCTGGCCTCGCACTGTGCACCCTGCAAACTGGACAGGGCTAGCCCACATTCACTCTGAAAGGGCAAAACACAAACACTGCCCACTGGCCAGGTCCTGTGCCAAACCAGGGCAGCCACTTCTCTGAACCAAAAACATTCGCTGTTGAGCGAGGAAATGCATGGGGAGACTATGAAGCCTTACTCAATGCTGGCATTCGCCTAGGCACTGGTCTCCATAGCTCCTGGGGAACAAATAAGGGGCCAAGAGTGTGAACTGCTAGAGACCACCATCCCTCTCCCTCCATTCACAGGCGAGAACCAGGGAGCTGGGAGGAGGAGAAAATACTGTATGCCTAAGGACAGAGTTAACCTTGCTGCCCAAGAACCTGAGGTCTCCCCGCCTCCACCACTGTCTCCTGGCCCTGCTGGATATCACCAGGGACCCAGCAGCTGATAGATACTCAAAATTGAGACCAGTCAACACCCTGCCACAGTGGCCTGAGGGGAGAAATGCAGGTGGCATTCTCTCCTTTCACACTCAGTCCTGTTCTAGGGGAGTCACTCCCAGTCATCTCACATGTCACCTAGGCATGCAAGCTCAGTCTGAGTCCACAGAGGAAATGGGGAACACGTGGCCACAAGCAGGACCATATTGGCTCCTGCTTCTAGGACAGGTGACTACTCTACTAGCCACAGGTAGGGACAGGGAGTACAAGACAGCCCAAGGTCAGAAGCCAGGGCAGTGAGTGGAGAAAGAGCCTGCTTGCTTCCCTGTGGGCACTAACATTTCTCTTTACGGCCACAAGGACGCAGTGGCAGGAAATAGGGGCCAGCACCCCTGTTCATGGTATCTGGCTCCAGGTTTGAGCTGAACATGTGCAAAGTGAGAAGTCCTTTCATAGAAGTCATCACTAGTTACTGGGGCTTACAAATGAATGAATGAATCAGCAAAACAAAAACCAGACTACAAGCCCAAGACTAGAGGACAGAGGAGTAAGCTCTCACTGCAAACCACCTCTTACTACCCACAAATGCATTCTGCTCACCACACCTCTGCTTTCCAATGTGCTGCCTCGACTCTGTCTGACCTCGAGATTCTCTGATGAATTAACCCATGCTCAGTGTTCCTGGCAATGCAGAAACCCAAAATGACACCGGGACCCAGAACTTGGGAAGAAGCCACAGAGGGACACACAGCAGCAGGCGAGGGACAGGCACTGGTGTGATTCACCAAACGCCTCCGTCCTCTTCCCCTCCCACCTCATAGCTATGTGGGGCCATGTGACTTGTTTCACCCAATGAAATGCTACTTCCAAGCAGAAGCCATAAGCCGGGTAAGACTCATCCTGCTCTCTGCCCCTCTTGTCCAAGTGGCCAGGAATGTTCCAGTGTATCAGTGTGGGTCCTACAATAGGGACAACATAAAGCAGACATACAACAGGATATGTGGAGTGAACCAGTAATAAACCTTTGCTGCTGTAAGCCTCTGAGCCAATGTTCAAATCTAGACACAGGCAGTGCCCCCCATCCCTCCTCCCATTATCTACCTTAGGTGACAGGAGCTGTGTCAGCGGCCCAGCAGAAGGGGGTCGGGGCACCACGAGCCCAAGCCACGCCTGACAGAGCTGCCTCCAAAGGCAGAGCTGACGGACCTGTGCTTTAAGGCCTCACTCAGGAGTGCTGCTGTGGGTCAGCTGTTCAGCCTATTAATCAATTTTAATCACCTCCGGAGGAAAGCATCACCTAAATTAGAAATGAGGAAATCCACCTCATATTGAGACCTCAAGCAAATCACTCCGTGACCTTTATGGGGCTGGCGTTTCCTCATCTGTAAAATGGGGCGCTTACCATCCACCACACTGTGTCGTTTCACAGATTAAACAAGCTGAACACAAGGAAAGCTAGGGTAGGGCTTGTTGCCTCAGGAAACAGCAAGCCTTAACGAGCTCACCATTACTATGCTAGTCAGCTTTCTACGTAATGGCTGCAAGCTTGCCCCTACCTCCGCTGGATCCCTGGGCCTGGAACAAAGCTGCTTCACTGGCACTGCCAAAGCTGAAGTTGAGCAGGGTCAAGCCAAGTGCACGCTGCCTAGTGTGAGACCTCGGGACCATGCCAACACCCAGCACTCCTGTGCACACCGCCCTACTTGTAGGGCAGGCCCTGCTTCTCCCACACAAGGCCTGAGCTTGCCCTCCTGCTCTCAAACACACCAAGAGGGTAACCCTCGCTTGTCCCAAGAGACCAGCACAGCTGCCCTGCAAGGAAGCATGGGTCTTCATGTCTCTGTAGCCTTCTTCTGGGGGCAGCGACAGGCCTCCAGGAGCCTGAGTGCTGCTTCTAAACTGGGATCACGCTCAGGTCAGGAAATGCCAAGGTCTAGCTGGGTCCTAAGAGCACGCATGGTTTATGGCTGCTCAGCGAATCCCACAGCAGCACTCACGCCAGGGACTCTCAATCCTGCTGTGTGACGTGAACTGAAGGTCACATTAAGTGGCACGAGCATTGGACACAAAAGTGTAGGGTCATATACACAAGAAAGTCTCCAGGTGGGGATTTAGCTCAGCGGTGTAAGCGCCTGCCTGGCAAGTGCAAAGGTCGTGAGTTCGATTCCCCAGTAACAAGAAAGTCTCCAGCTAGGGCAGCATGCAGCGAAGCGCAAGGAGGAAGGAGAAAATCATCTGGTGGCCTGGTTTCCAAAGGCCCGGTCCCCAGACACCAGAAATCCTCAAAATGTCACACAAAGCTTGGGGACAGCTGAGGGAGAGGCAGGCCAATGGGCGTGTGGGACCCCCGAGGGGTCTGGGCCTCATTCCGAGGCTACCAGAGCTCAGGAGTCTCACTCCACCCACCACTGGGCCGGTTAAATGTGGGGCCCCACGCTTACTTTCAACAACCAGGGAGAGATGGCCCGAGCGCCCAGCGGGAACCAACTTCTTCCGGGGCCAGTGCACCCCAGCCCTGGGAGGGCTTGGCAGGTAGCTGACCACTCCCGCCGACGCCCAGAAAGCACAGCCTGCAGTGCAGACCCCTGCCTAGGGCACAGCTGCAGGGGCTCCAACCCAACTACCGTTCCCCCACTGGGCTCCAGGGAGCGCGCAGTCCACAACACCGGGACACTTCCCAACCCGACCGGATTCAGTGCCGCGCGGCGCTTCCGCGGTCCGGGCGTCCAAGTCGTGCACACACGCGCTTCCTACCCTCTGCATCCTGCCCCCAGAGTCGAGGCTGAAAGGAGCAACAAGGGCAGACCCGACTCCACCACCACAAACCCCACGCGACCAAAACTCGGGCAGGTCAGGGGTCACAGGAGAGGAGCCGCCACCTCCTCGACCTCGCGCAGCTACAGTGGAGTGGGGCGCACACCGGCGGGTGTGCCTGGGGGCCTCGCCGGCCGGTAACCACCCGCGCCCCGACCCGGACTCTGGGGGGCCGACTGCGGGCTCTGGAGGGGCGCCCGGGGCAGGGCCAGCGCGGAGTGCAGCCCCCCGGGCGGCGCAGGCGACGACTCGGGAGCCCCGGGCTCGGATCCGCGGGGTCCGCCCGCGGCCTCTAGCCCGCCGGGCGATTCGGGTGGACAAAGCCAGCGCCGCCGCGGGGCAGCTCCGACCCGACCCGGAGGGAGCCCGGGGCCCGAGCGGGAGCCCGCGCCGCGGCGCTCGTCCCGGAGGACGCCCGAGGGCGCCGACCCCAGACAATGAGGGGAGGCCGCGCTCGGCGGGGCGCGCGCTACTCACCGGGCGCGGCGGCGGCGGCGGCGG
>RJWT010030592.1:0-14602 GCA_004365215.1 Cuniculus paca | reverse complement strand
AAAAAGTAACACAAAAATCTCAGCTAATAAGAAATCCTAGGTCTTATGTCTTCATTTGGACCATCCAACAGCCTGCTGATTACTACTTATTACTTGAACATTAAGCTTCTGCTCCATCTTCCTAATCCAGTCTCTGCACTGTTACCAAAATACTCTATAAATCATCCTAAAGCACAGATATGATCAACAGGGTTTCTACCTGGGGTCCTGCCACAGCCAAGCTATCTAAGCATAAGCCAATCATTTAATCTCTGTGAGTCACTTTCTTACAACAAAATTAAGGATTGAGTTGTGACTGGTTTTAAATTTGTAGAATTTTATTTCTCATTCTTCTGCTTCAAAATTCTGGATTTTCCATGGAATAGTCTAAACACTGCCTGATCAATGAAGGCCTTTCATGATGTAACCCAAAACAGATTTTTCTAGCCACATCTGCCTCCCACCACTTTTCTTTCCTCTCCATGCACATCATCTGTGAGAATCTGAGCTCTCCTAGTGCCTCTGAGCATCCCAGACATTGTGTCATATCTATTTTGTGTGTCCATGGTAGGCAGTGCCCTGCACACCAGTAGGTTCCTTGGAAATGGTGAATTCTGCTTCTTTTGACTTCTGCTCACAAGCTCCTTCCTCCAGTGCCTCTTTTCCCTTTTGAGTTTGTGCTTGTGCTTCAGATACATCAAATGTCACTTCTTCACTGGAACTTTCTTCATTCCAAACTGTTCTCATGGTTTTTTGTTTGTTTGCTTGGTTTGGTTTGTTTGTTTTGTCTTATTACAGCTGCCTCTAACAGTGCATTGTATGGTATTGTCTATATTGAGATTATTTGGTTATGTGTCTTGCTTATATTCCAAACCATTGTTAAAAGATAAACTGTGGCACATTAATATTTAAAGAGTTTATCTGAGCAATTAACAATCAATGAATTGGTCACTTCAAGATGGGAAGTTGTTTGAGATTCCATCTTGCTCCCAAACCTCAGTTTGTCACTGGACAGTGTCAAAGGACCTCCCACCTCAACTCACTTGCGGTAGGTTCATCAACTCTTATCATAGAAAAGCATTTCAGGACACTGTTAGTGTGAGGCACAGGGAGAGTCACAAAGTGTGAGAAAATTCAGTTTGATTTGAAGGGGTTACCACATTAATGAAGAGGCTCAGATTGGCCTGTTAACAAAAGAACAAGACCCTTACGGATTAGTTGAGGTGACCTAGAATCTGATTGATCATTACTAGAGTTCTGGTTTTATAAGACAGCTCCTCAGAAATTCTTATTCCTTGGTGAGGGACAAGTTGGTCTTCCCAAGATAGTTATTTCTGCATGGGGCAGTCTCAGTTTTGTAGAGGCTCTGCTGAAATCCAAGTTGTCTGTGGGTTTAGGGTAATGACTGGAGACATATAGGCACTCACTGGTCATAGAATATCTCTGTAAATCTCTTATCTTGGTGTCCTCAGTCTTGAAGGGGGATGAGATAGCTTATGTAAATTCAGAGCTTATCAATCTTATTTTCCAGCTTTAAGACAGACACACTGTAAATGACTAACACATGCAGAGCTGAGCAAGGCTCTGACCCAAAGTTTAAAGGTAATTGTTTTAGTTACTTTTCTCTCATTGCTGTGACAAAATACCTGACACCCAAAATTAAGGGAGGAAAGGTTTATTTAGCTCACAGTTTGTAGAGGTTTCAGTCCATAATCTGCTGGCAGAGTGGCATGGCAGAGGGGCAACAGTTCATGGCTGACAGAAGACCCCAAAAGTAAGAAGAGCAAAGGGGAGAGCAATCTCTCCCTCCTTATATTGTATGCAGGCTACCTGCCCTAGGGCAGGTGTAGCACTCATCCCCATGCTCCAGCAGTAGACAATGAACCCATCAAAAACTCTAGACTCAGCCATCTCTGAAAAGCCTGCTCCCCTCATAGCCACATGAGGCTTTAGGGGGATGTCCAGACAAACCATAACATTCCACCTCTGCTTCCCCCAAAGACTAATGGACACCTCTTTATGTAAAAGGCATTTAGTCCATCTCTAAGAGTTGCCAATGTCCTAAGAGTTTCAGCATTGCTGAAAAGTACAAGTTCCAAATCTCCTGTGAGGTTTAAGGCAAACTCTTAGCTGTGAGCCCCTATACAAATGAAAAGTTAAACACTTCCAACATGCAATGGCACAAGATAAACATTTCCATTCCAAAAGTTACAAATGGGGATCAAAAGGATTGGGACCAAACCAAGTCCAAAACCCAGTGGGGCAAACATTAAGTCCTGTAGTTCCATGTGCAGCATCTGAGGCAATCTGTAGCAAATTGTGAGCTCCAAACTGCATCCCTACAGCACCTCTGGTGCTTACAGCTCCCATGGCCTCTCTCTAGAGCTGACTTCGCTCCCTCCTTGTGGGTTTTCTCAGATGATCCATGTTCCTAGCTTCTCCAAACTTCTGTGGTCTCCACTGCACCTTTGGCTTCACTATCACAGCTTCACACACTGCTCTCTCAGGGGTGCAGTGCCTGGCCTCCCAGATCTTCTGATATCTGGGTAGAAGCCTTCTTAATCCCACAACTTTTGCATTCAGCATGCACCTAAAACCAGCATCATGTGGATGATGTGAAATTCTGCTGCCAGCTGGAGCTGTAGCCAGGCTTCCCTCTCTTGGCTGTAGGGGTGGAGTACCTGGATCATTGATCACTCTGAATCCAAGTCTGAGGAACAAATTCTCTATGCTGCCACCATTCTTAAACATGGTACGGCTGCTGCCATTCTGAAACATGATACTCTGTGCCTTCCTTCTCAAAGCAAAGTCTTTCACTCTTGCAGTTTTGAGGCTGCAAAGGGTGGAGACTTGCTGCTTCTTGTGGTGCCCTCAGGCTATCTTTTATATTCTCCTGTTCCTTCTCAGCAATTGAGATCTCTTCAGTTCCATCTTTGTAGTCCACAGCTTCACTGGAGCTTCCTCTCTGGTCAAACTTATAACATTTTAAATCATCCTGCTGGGCTCTTTGCTCTTGATTCTCAACATAGATCTGTCAAAAAATCTCAACAATAGCCATGCTACAGCCTCAACATTCAACTTCCTTGAATTTTATTCTGCCAGATTAGTCCACTGTCCTTAATCTTACTCTCAGGTAAAGTCTCTGCACATGAGCAAAATGCAGACAATCTTTCTGCCAAGCCATAGCATACATCATCTGGAGTCCAACAACTAATGCAGTTCTTCCCAGCAGAAACCTCCCAAGCCTGGTCTTTACTAGCAAGATTTCTCTTAGACTTCTAGTCTTCTGAGCTCTGACCAGAATCTCCCATACAGTGTTACAGCTCTACTTTTTCAGCTGTTATCTCTGAACCTTTCCAGTGTCTTCCAACAAGCCATTTCCAAAGGCTCTTGAACCACATGGTCAGGTATAGTCATAGCAATGATCCCACTTCTCTGGTACCAAATTCTGTCTTAATTACTTTTCTCTTATTGCTGAGACAAAATATTCCACACCCAAATTGAAAAGAGGAAAGGTTTATTTAGCTCACAGTTTGTGGAGGTTTTAGTTCATAATTAAATGGCTCGAAGGCTCCATGGCAGAGAGGCAATAGTTCATGGCTGCAGAAGACAACAAAATCAACAAGAGCAAAAGGGGAGAGCAAGCTTCTCCCACCGTTTATACTATGTGCAGGCTACCCACCCTAGGGTGGGTGTAGCACATCCCCAATCCAAGCACTAGATAATGAACCAATCACAAACTTGATTCAGCTCCCCCCATGACCACATGAGGCTTTGGGGTGGGGGGGGACATCCAGATACAGACCATAACATGAATAAAGGAAACATACATAATGAAGGTCAAGCTTTGTTCTACTGCTAGTTACCTATTGACCATGTGTATGTCATTATTTTTATTGTGAAAAGCAGCTTTTTTAAAAGTCCCCTATTGCCTCTGAAGAAAATTCAGATCACACTTTTAATTAGTAGTAGGTTAGAGGTCCAGCAGTTTGTTTTTCCTCTGTCAAATGGTGATCTCTGTGTCAAGTTCTCCATATTATTTTTTCATGTCAATTAAGTTTCATCTGTAGTGATGGGGGAAATGGACAAAATGATTGAAAACAACAATGAATTATTTTAAAATTAAATCTATGATACAGTTTTTACCTTTGTGGCTGCAATCACATCTCATTTTTTATCTTCATGCTTACTCTGTCTCAGGCGCTCCAAAGATAAATGCCAATTATTTTCTGTACACTGCTGTCTCTAACACAATATTTATTAATTCATTGTGTTGCAAATCATCAAGGGCGATTGAAGGTAGCAATAACCTTTGCCAAAAATGTTACTGTTATTGATCAGCTGCCTAGAACGTTTACCACCACAGATTGAGTTTAGGGAAGTTAACTAGTAAACTTGTTACCCACCACCAATGACCAAGGTAAAGAGATTATTGCTTAATCTTTGTATTGTGCTACAAAAATGTTAAGTGTTAATCTTTGAATCTGATTGTAGAGGAAGCAAATTTCCTAGAGTACAAATATGACATACTTCCTATTAAAATTATACATCGACCAAAGAGGTTGATTAGTCATTTTGAAGTTAAAAAGGCTAACAGGTAATTTTGAAACAGCTTCATGATGTTTCTATTGGCTACATGTGAGACATTATTATCATCTCTCCAGAAGTTCTTTGCTAATTCCTTTGGAAAAGAATCATATTACAATTTTTAAATAGACACTGGTTTTATTTTCAATCAAGAATTCTCAGGGTGCAGCATAAATTAAACTTGAAGCACTTATCTTTAACAAGTAAACTTTGGCAAGGATGGGAAATTGCACACATGCCAATAGTTATCATGATTCAATCAGGAATCTGCTATTAAATTTTCTTTCATATAATGTATAATTTTAATATAATTAAATAAGAGATCATGTTTAGATAAGAGTGTGTGTGTAAGATAGGGGAGTTCTGTCTACTCTGCACTGGCTATCATCTGGGCTTCATGGAGAGATCAGGACCTGGAGAACTCCCTCGGTCCACGCTTGTAAGCAGCAGTCCATGGTTACTGGCAGTTAATCAGTAGAGCATGTACTTTCCCCTTCACCCTCCCAAACAACTGTATCAACCTCAAAAACCAGGTACATCATTAAAGCCAGGAAACCCTTCCCATAGCATTTCTAAGAGCAACTTAGTTGAAAACAAAAATAAAACCTTGGGATCATCCCAGAAGAATAGAGAATAAACTCGGGGCTTTGACCTGTTACTCATCGAAAATATGATTTGTATTTTTCTTCTTAGATAGTCAGGGACTTGAAGCTGCTTTTGCTTTTAAAAAAAAATGTGACTCTTCACTCAGGCCTACAGATGCCTAATTGGTAACTAAAAACAGGATAGAGCTTGGTATATCTGCCCTCAATTTATATCTGGCTCCTCCATTACCTTAAAACCTTGGTTCAGATCCTTGTTCAATTCTGCCTGTAGGTGGGTTAGTCATCGGGTAACAATGCCTGTCTAAAATTGGTCTTTCAATGTTTATTACTCCTAAATTTACCTAATCTATTTCATGCCCCTTCCAGAGTGAGGACACCAAGGTAAGAGATTTTCAGGTACACTGAACTACCGACTTTAACTTCCTAAAACAGGCACCTCAAAGTCTCCAGTCATTGCCCTAAACTTACCATCACCGGGGAATCCAAAACCTGCCCTGCCGTGACCAAGCAGGAACAATCTGCTCAGGGAACCAGAATTGCCCCCTGAGCTCTAAGGACTGCTCTTGAGCTTGGAAACTCAATTGAGCTAATGATCCAGCCCACCTCGGGAAACCCTAAAAGCTTCTGGCTTTTTCTTTGTTTAGGAGGCAGTCTGATCTTCATTGTCAGACCTGTGTCTCCTTCAGCAACTCGAGCTAAAATGCTTTTCCTTTTTTTTCTTTTCTTTATAAAGTAAAATCTTGATCTCTGCCAGAGTTGTGCCCCATTCAGCTTTTCTTCTCCCAAAGCTGATTCCCCCTGCATTTTCTCTTATTTTCCAATTAAAGCTTTTTCTTTTGCCTCATTTTAAATTTCCATTATCACTGAAGAAAGCACCCACTATAGCCCATGGCAAAAAGACTCTTGCTGTCTGTGTGGGGTGCATGAGGGGAAGGAGACTCCATGATGGTTCTATAAGAAGAAATAATAGACTTGGAGCTCTTTGAGTCTCGGCTTCCTTCCACTGAGAAAGGCCCCTGTTTCTGGAGTGACAATAATTTCTGGCCATTAACACCATCCTCCAGTCTCTCCTACTCACATGCCAAAAACCATCTATGTGAAAATTCCTTTCTTCTTTATTTGTCTATGTGGGAAGAGAAAATTTCTGTTTATGATACAGAAGATAGGTGGGAAGCATTTCCTTGAACTTGAATGCATTTTATGTACACAAATAGGAAGTTACTTTAATTACGAAAATGTTTTTTCCTGATGTTGGTACATAATGTTGAATAAGCCTTTTTGGTATTTTAACTGTGGGAATAGCTTACATACTGAGAATTGAAACAAACCCACTGAGTATAAGTAAAAACCAACTTTAAGGACTTTAACAATGGGTTCATAAAATACATTAAAATATAAGTACATAATGAACTCTGGAATCTATACACACACATTTTCATGGTAGATGAGGTGGTTTAAGACCGATTCATTTGGAAACAGTTTTAAACTTTGAAAATTATAAGTTAAAAATATTGTGCAAACTCGAATCAAAAAGACTTCAACCTTATCCATAAATAAGCTGAAATTATAATTTTATTTAAAAGAATATCCCTGATGCCAAGGACTTTAGGAATAATGCTGAAACTTGATTCATTAGTTATTTCATAGCTCAGATATTAATATCCTATACATACTGTGATTCCCCTTAGAGATACATCCTGTGTCATACTTAGCACTATGAGGTATTGATATATATCAGAGGAATGATCATTTAACAGGTAACTACTGGTATCAGTTGGCTAGGTAGAGATATTCTTTCTCACAATCTTATCATGATAGTGATTTTATATAATTCTGGGGATTATTTGGTTGACAATGTTAACATTTACCTAAGCCTCAGTCTGTCATGTTCCTGATATAGCCTACTGTAAACAGCTATCTTCTGGGAGTGGCTTAGCTAACTCTCAGAACTACACCCCCCATCAATGATTGGCTGAGCTGTTTGTTCTGTTCAAATATAAACTAGGCACATTAAAGAGTCTAGTGGAGTAGATATGATTTATGGATCTGCATCACCAGACTGAAATCAGGTTGGTGAAAGTGTACACTGAGGCAGTATGGGGAAACATTTATAGGGTGTTCACATGAGCAGACAAAGACAATATTTGATTGGTTAAAGTGGAAAGTCCTGGTTGGGTTTGTTGACTTCAGTGCTCAAGCTTAAATTCTGTATTATCGTTTATGTGGTGTGGTGGATTAACTAATGGTCAACTTGAGTGGGTACATCCAGGTACAATGAGTCAGTGCAGTTCTGGATGTGGAAGGTCTACTTGAGAATTGTTGCTAATGGCATAAAAGGAGAACTGGAAGAGATGATTTTATGATGTTGATTTTCCTGGAGAAGTTTGTTGCAGCTGGTTTTCCTGATACAAATTCAATGGAGGAGCTCAGGTACTTGCTGCCCCTGGGGATGGCTGCTGTTCTCTTCAGGGGAGCTCTGGTCTTCATCTTGAGTGTCACTTTCTGGATCCAGAGGAGATCCCTCAACCTGCTGGCACAGATCCTTCACTTAGTACACACAGACTTTCTAGCTTCTATCACTGGCCTTTGGGCCTTCCCGGTGCAGATCCTTGATACAGACTTGCATGAGACATTGCTATGGGCTCTAGGCTTCCAGCTAAACTCATGGAGGACATTGCCATGGGCTTTTGGTCTTTGGATGGACATTGTTGTGGGATCCAGGACCTCAGGTGGATTCTTTGCATCTCTAGCAAGTGAAAATATATCATGCCCGCCTCTGCATTGGACTTTTTGAGTGAATATTTTAAGATACTCCTATAAATTATGTGCTCTGTATTAAATCTATTCCCTTGCAAACCTGGACTAGAACACATGGAGTTGAGTTTTCAGTTGCTTGTGTAGTCCAATGAACTCCTAATTAATTATTTTTACAGCCCCCACTGACGAATCCGGACTATCTACTGACTTTTGTTAGTGCCCCCCTCAATCTCTGGATTTTGACTCACCCTTTAGCTTAAAGAACAAAGAACTTGCCCTCCCGAGAGCTGGTTGACCACAAGGAAAAAGTTTCCTGGGCCAACTGTCCCATTGTATCACCTGTCCTCTCCGGTCTTATTTGCTCTCCCTATAAAAGAAAATCTCTCTTTGCATGACTTTTGAGATACCAGCAGGTCTTAAGTCATTCTTCCCCCTATTTCAATAGTCCCTCTCTTTTTATGGCAATAATCTGAAAGTCTCTCCTTACTAGCTAGGTCATGATTTGTTTTTACTTGACATGGTTCAGGTTAAAACATCCCCCAATGTCTGTATTATCCAGAGACTGAGGAAACCCTTCCAGATATGAGGAAAGTGATACTGGGAGGTCCCAGCCAAGGCTACAGTGGTGGAATGGGTCATTTCTTATTCTTGAGCAACCAGCTTGCAATGTGGAGAGATGGAGGCTACTTTCCAGGTTCAGTCTTACTGAATGCCCTCTACACTTTTTCTCCTTGTTCAACTGC
Source organism: Cuniculus paca (assembly GCA_004365215.1). NCBI lineage: Eukaryota > Metazoa > Chordata > Mammalia > Rodentia > Cuniculidae > Cuniculus > Cuniculus paca. The sequence goes on along the minus strand of RJWT010030592.1, from coordinate 5,931 downwards.
CCTCCCCACCAAGATCCAATAGATTCTGGATAATGACCTCGAGATCCTCCAGAATGGAGACATCACAAACTAGAAGGAGCCAGATCCACAAGTCATTACTCAGAGGAGAGATACTAGACTAATATGCTAGACCGTTGGGACTTGGGATTGTGGCTGAAGAGTATCTATCTTGGCTACTAATCATGGGTCAGAAACTACTCTTCCTGATTTAAGCTGCAAAAGAATTTATGGAAGAATGTTAGGGTTCCAGAGAGCCAGGTTTGAAATTATGTACTAGGAGGAGGACTGCACATTGCAGGACTGATTCCATACAGAGGTTCCACTATATCCCTGGGGTCGCCCTCGCAGCTTGCCTTGTACAGGAGCTCAGCTTGGGTGATTTAGCAACTTGGTGAGAAAATAAAAATATATAAAACATAAAAATGGCTAAGGATGTGGCCCAGCAGCTCTATCTAAAGGCCCTTGGTTCAGTCCTACTACAAAATAATAATAATAATCACTTCGATTAGTTGTATACTCTGAAGCATTCCACAAATGAAACATTTCAGCATTCCTGTCAATGGACAGTGTAGACTACTGTGTGTCTTGTGCTTTCCCATCCTGTCTGTGTTGTAGTCAGGGGTTGCAAGGAGAATAATTACATACAGGACACTGAATTTATAATATTATTTTATGATGGTGGCCCAGAGTTAAATACAGGAAAGTGCAGGAAATCTGTTTGCAACACTAAAGACCTAGAAAAATCCAGCCAAGGGCCTGAATCCCACAACAAAGTCCTGCAGGAGTCCAGCTGAAGACCTAGAGCCCATGACAATGCCTCCTATGAGTCTGGAGGCCTAAAACCCATAACAATGACTCATGCAAGTCTGTTTTATAGATCTGTGATGGGAAGGCCTAAAGGTCAGTGGTGGAAGCTAGAAAGTCTATGCCAGCAGGGTGAAAGATCCCTGCTAGCAGGCTGAGGGTTCTGCACTGGAGCCAAGAAGCAATGCTCAAAATAAGAACCAGGGCTTCCCCGAAAAGTACTACAGCCATCCTCAGTGACAATGAGGTCCTGAGCTCCTCTGATGACGAGAACAGCCGAGTACATATCAAGAAACCAGCATGACAAACTTCTCCTGGAGATTGAGCAGCTCACATCTTTCCCTCCAGAGCCAGGAAGTGATGCTCAAATTAAGGACCGAAGCTCTCCCAAAGTGAACCACAGCCACTCTCAGCAACAAGATCCCAAGCTCCTCCGATGATAACAGATGAGCTCATGTCAGGGGAGCCAGCCTGACAAGCTCCTCCGGGAGAACCAACGGCTCCAAACAACAACACTTAGGAGAACCCACAGTGCTACACAGTTCCTCTTCACATCTCCTTTTATGCTCTCAACTTTCCTCAGGTGGGCCATCTACACTCAGTGCCATGCTGATTTAATTCAGTTTTTAATCCATAACAGTATGTATCTCCTTACAATCACATAAAACTAAAAGAAATATATTATCAGCCTCAGATTTCTCATGAAGAAATGGAGGTTGAGAACAATGAAGTGCTTTGTCCAACAGCAAACTTCCCTGGTTACCTGACTTCAAAGCACGTTTCAACCACCATGACAGAAGGCCTTTTGCTGCCCTCTCAGCAAAAGAGGTGTTGCAAAGAGAGATCCAAATATTAAACAGATTCATTCTGTGAAACTATCACTCAAACTCTGAAGTTGGTCTTCTTACACTTTTCTTCTCACTTTCCCTTCCTTGTCCTCCAGCATCTAATTTGAAATAATATTCTTGTATTCACCATTATACTATCAAGCCATCAGTTAGCTCTTTTACTCTACTTATTTTTCACCTTGTCTTTACACATTTCAAACACCCATCTGCTTAGACACTGTCAGAACATATCACTACACCGTCTCCCCTATTTCCACCATTTAATATTAGTTCCATAAGTAAATGAATATTTAATTTGTACCACCAATCCTTGTACCTGTGTCTCACCACATATTTTGGTTGGTTGAAGCTGTTATGACGATTTCTCAGGAAGGGTTAAAGAACAATATTCTCTAAATTCTAATATGTTCATAAAAATTTGTACTGTTTGTTCTTGAAGGTCAGTTTGTCTATATATATAATCCTGGCTCACATTTTCACTCTTTGGATGTTTTAAATCTACTACTTGTTATGTCTGGCATGAAACGTTGTTGTTCAATGTCTGATATTAGTCTTGAGTTCTTCCTTTTTAAAAGGACTTTATTGCTAGTGTCTGGTCAGTGTACGATTTTGGGAATAATCTTGGGAAGTTTGAGAGGGCTGGGGTTCCATCCTCGTTCCTCTGTTGAGAGCTATGGTGAGTAAGTGATTTAAGTTCTTTGTGCCTTGACTGTAAAACAGGGATGCAAATATCACACAGGACTATTGTGTATTTTGGATCAGGTCATGTGTTTAAAGGATCCAGTCTTTCAAGTACAGGCAGATATAACAGCAGCTATATTTGGAATAATTCTTGTTTCTGTAGACAGAAAAAGCATGAGCTTAAAGATTTAGGAGCCACAGAAGAATGAAAATCACTAGTGATTCACACTTCTATTAACTTCATGCAAAGATTCACGCTTTGTGACTATAAGGTATTTCAAAGAACATCTAGTTTAATTGAATTTTGAAAAGAGATGGCAAATTTCCCTTTTTTTTTTTGAAGTCCCTAATTTTGGTATAGCTTTTCCCCTTATTCTTTTCAACTCTTGGCCCATCTCCACAGAGAAAAGACATGGCAATTAGCCCAGTCCCTGAATTCCTTAGATAATGCTGATCAAATGATTAATACTTGAGCAGCTTTATCAGTTCTTTGCAGACCCATTAACTAATGAATATACCCTGTTAGCCTGAAGAGTAGCTCCATATCCACAAGAAATTTGTTTCTAGATTCTATCTCCCTCCCCTGATTTCATGCCAGTTATCTAAATTTCCAATCAGAGCACTCAGCTGGATGCTCCCTAAAGATGTATTACTGTTATTTGGGACAAGAATCATCTCCAAATAGATTTTTGGTACTGAGGTTCACCTCATATGGGAAAGAGAACACACCTTTGGGAACTGAGTACATCACCTTCACGCTGGCATAGCTTCCAAGTTTCTGCGTAACAGTCTGAGGATCAGAGTTGGCCTTTTGTGAGGCCAGCGCTACAAAAAGAGAGAAAATGCTTAATCTCTGACGGATGTCAACAGTGTCACCCTCCTCTCTATTTGCCTTTCTCTTCCTACATGATCTTTAGAGAGTTCTCACTGGCTGATCCTTGGAACAAAAGGGCACTGACTAGGTGCATGGGTTGCAGATGGGCTGTGCTCAGAGCTGTTTTCATACATTTTTTTCTATGGCCATGCAGGAATGAATAAATTTACACACCTGTCCTAGCCCATAGGTGTGCCCCACAGGTGCAAAGACAGGACTCATTTTGAAAGAAACCTTCATATCCCTCTTTCTTCAGTTATCCAAAGAGCAACTCTGAGCTTTCTACTCTCTTCAAATGTGTACAGTACACTCCCACAAAGTCACAGTTTAGAGTTTATGGCTTCAGTTATTTGTGGACTTTTCCTTAAAACCTAACTAACTAATAATTGTTTGAGGAAAGCAAATATCCTCTGTAGCTGTCAATTTTTTGCTTTTCCTTTTATTTTCTGTGCTTTATTTTTAATTTTTAATTTTTTGTGGGGGGGGATTTGCAAGTAGCCAATCCGAGAGTGTTGTCTAGTTCTCCTTGTTGCTGATTGGCTGCTGCCCTGTAACCCACCTCTGGCAGATGCGCAAGTATTCCTGCATTATAAAGGTCTGCTGTACTGCATGGTTTTGTTCTTCCAAAAGCCCTAAAATCCCCGGCACACTTCCAAAACGTGCTGCACCTTCTAAGGCTTTATTAAATTAAATGGCATAACTATGGAAAACATTGCGTATTTAGGTTTAAACTATAAAAATAGACACTTATGGGCATTTTTCTGACCATATCTGAAAATCATGGTTTTTCACAGAACATAACCCCTGAGAATTTTGGGGATCCACTGTATTGCCCTGTTTTATATGCACTTTTAAAGGTTATAGAGAGAGACATGGTGTGTTTGCTTGTCAATGTAGCTTCTGACATGAAGGGAGCCCAGGAAACAACCCCTCCATGGTGAACGGGGTGCACTGTACGAACAGAACACCCTTGGGCCTCACACTCTGGCTTCTTTACTTCCCATGCGATTTTCCCATTTCTTCTCATCTCCAACTTTTGCCTAATTCTTTATGGAGTATTCTCTCTCTCTGTCTCTCTGTCTCTCTGTCTCTCTGTCTCTCTCTCTCTCCCTCTCACTCTCTGTCAATGTATGTGTGAACTGGGACAACCAGTCTGTAACTTAACCAGCGTAAAACCCTCTCCTGGTCACACTGTCCACAACAGCACTCTTCAAATCAGGATGCTGAATGTGTTACCCCCAAATTCTTATGCTGAAACCCTAATCCCCAAAGTGATGGTATGGGGGGTCCTTAGGGCAGTAACTGGGTCATGAGAATGAGTTCTCACAAATGGGAACAGTACCCTCATAAAAAAGGGAGAGGTATGAGGTCTCCCCGCTCCATCCAGCCCCATGCGTGCAACAGGGGTGGCCACTTGAGGGTGTGAGCAGAAGCCCCTCCGCCTGCCTCCTACCATGCTGGCTCCCCGAAGCTGGACTCCTTGCTTCCACAACTGTGAGGTAAGATCAGATTGTTGTTGTTTCAGCACTGGGCTTATACTGGAGCCTGTGTTAAGGCATACATGTGTCTTTCACGTTCGTCGTGTTCGTGTGTGCATGTGAGACAAATCCACGTGGAAACCTTGTTTGCTTGAACCTCTATCTTTTTCATGTGAAAAATGAGAGAAAAAAGTGGGATGAGCAGGGGGTTTATGGGGAACTGAGAAGGGAAGACAAAGCTGAAGAGAAAGGAGTGGAAGGGAATCCAAGTGGCAAAGCTGCCAGACATGGTGGCACAGGCCTGGAAACCCAGGAAGGAGGATCGAACGTTTGAGCTCAGCCTGGGCAACATGCACTAAGTGTAGTCCTGTCCCAAAATAAAAAATAAAAAGACCTGGGGTTCCGTCTCAGCGGGAAGGCTCTAGGGTCGATTCCCATTACCAGAAAATTAATAAGGCATCCATTAGGCAGAAATACTTAAGTGTGGGTGGGGAGAAGTGAGAGAATAAGAGTTGGGGGAGCAAGACTTAGGCAGATGGTTTTACATCAGCAAGCCAAAGTTAGTTTCATTTTAGGGAATACAGTAAGCTAAAGTCATCACTTAATATGTTATACACAACAGAGCTTTGAGTATGGGCCTCTGGGAGGCAGACACCACCGTTCGGGGTAGCTTCAGAAAGGCTCTGTAGACCAGTGCAGTCAGTGCTCCTAGGAAGCCCTCTGTGGGGCTTTGCAATGTAGGCAGTCCCTTCCCACAGAGGGAGACAGGGGGCTTCTTGGGTGAGAGGGGCCTCTGCTGTGTCCCCTGTAAGCACAAGGGTTCAGTGCAAGTTTCAGGGGTTTTATTGCTATTGTGCTTTGTCAGTATTTGTTTGCTTGCTTTTTCTCTTTTTCTTTTTCCTTCCTTCCTTCCTTCCTTCCTTCCTTCCTTCCTTCCTTCCTTCTTTTTAACACAGGGTCTCACTATATAGCCCCAACTGGCCTAAAACTTGTGATTCTCCCGCCTCAGCCTCCTGGGTGCTTTATTTTCCTATTGTGTCATGGTGACTGTTCTTCTGTGGTATGCAGGCTTCAGAGATGAACTTGATAAGGAATTGGGAAGCTGAGGAACAGAATTTCCCATTCAGCTCTTTCTAACCCTAGAAGTTAGGCAAACTCTGGCATGAAAAGCTCATCCAGATGGCGATGTTTTTCAGGCACCAGCACCATCAGACTAAGGGGCACCATAGTCATTGTGCAGCCCCTG
>RJWT010030591.1:0-14594 GCA_004365215.1 Cuniculus paca | reverse complement strand
TAGGCCGAGTAGCATCCATGTTTCTTACCTATGATGACAACTCCAGTTTCCCTTAGAGGAATTATCTGCCCTTGATTTCAGCATTAAGCCAGGTGCTCTGCTCCCTGCTGGCCAAAGGTAAAAATGATCTGTGTTATTGCTTGCTCTTCCCAAGAAAGTTTGAGTAGAGGAACAAAATGCCTAAAGACAGCTGAAATGTACTCATTCCAGCAGTAGTGAGAAGGTTGATTATCACTTGCTACCTGGCCCAGAGGTAAGGAGGCAAACCCCTGAAGCATCAACTGTATGCCATTCCAGCCGACAGAAGGGTATGGGTTATGGTTAGCAGGAGCCGCAGCAGAGGGGCAGACACGGTGTGGTCATAAAATGGAACAAAATCATTGGTAATAGTTACTAAGGGCTGGCAGGAAGGAAGTGGGGAAATGAGTAACCTGATCCTCTTCCATTCTGATTTACTACCACTGATTTCCTGACACAGCCAAAGGCTAGACCGAGGCTGGGGCGCAGCTCAGTGGCAGACCATTTGCCTGCCATATACAAAGCCCTGGGTGATCCCAGCACACAGGAACAAAGAAGGCCCAAATGAAATAGTCATTAGAGGTCAGCCCCACAGGACACAATGTAGGAGAGAAAACACCAAAAGAACAAACTGAGTCTGGCTAATATGCCTTCTAAAACATCCCGTATGTGCTAAAGACAGAACTGGATTCTTTACCTTCCAAAAAGAAGCCAAACTAGCAGGGTCCACAGGCAAGTCCAAAGGCAGGCATGATGGCAGAAGCCTGTAATGCCAGCTACTTGGAGACTAAGGCAAAATTCGAGGCCAGCCTGATAACCTAGCAAGACCTTGTCCCAAAATAAAAACATAAAAAGGACTGGAGATTTAGCTCAGCACTGGAGTCTAGCATGAATAAGGATCTGGGTTTAAAAACATGGGAAATAAAAAAGGTGAGGTCACTTTCTGAAGGTCATATAAATAATGGTTATAAGACTCTAAAACAAGCCGGGAGTGGTGGCTCATGCCTATAATCCCAGCACTCAGGAGGCTGAGACAGGAGGATCGTTGTGAGTTCGAGACCAGCCTGGGCTACAAAGCGAGCTCAAGGCCAGCCTGAACAGTATAGCGAGACCTTGTCTCAAAAAGACAAGGGCCAGGAATGTAGCTCAGTGACCTAAGCACTTGTCTGGCAAGCACAAGGTCATGAGTTCAATCCCTGGTGCTGCAAAAAAAAAAAAAAAAAAAAAAAAAAAAAAGACTGTAAAACAACTTAAATTTAGTAAAATCAATTTTAAAGGCTACACTAATTTATCCAGTGCACGTGTAAACACATACATACCAATTAGTGAATCACAGCACAACCTAAAAATACACTGGTATGTATAAGAATACATAATAAACCTCACAGAGGAAGAAAAAACTCAATTTGTCAAACTGGAGTTAGGGGGATTGCTTAAATAAATGGGAAATCAATTGAGACAAATCATAACATATATTCAAATTCTAAATGGATTAAAGACTAAAATATCAATACTACAAAATATTTATGAACCTTTTCAATAGAAAAACAAAACTATCTCAAAATTTTAAATCCAGAATCTTATCTGCAATCAATGTAAGGATAGTCTTTTCCTTTAATGCAAAGATTTTTTTCAAATTACTCTATCCCCAAAACAATCATTCCTAGGAAGGTTCTGCAGGATGTGCTCCAACAAAAGAAGAGTATAATGGAATAGGAAAATATGAGATCCAGGAAGACAGAGGCTCTGTTACAGGCGGACAGCATAGAGAGGCCAAAGTTTGGTGCTTGTGCTTCAGAATAGCGATCTCCAACCTTTCTGGCACCATGGACTGGTTTCATGGGAGAGAATTTTTCCTCAGGGTGGGAAGGGAGTAGGTATAGTAACTCAAGAGCATTACATTTATTATGCACATGTACTTTATTTCTATTATCACATAATATATAATGAACTAATTATACAATTCAAAATAATGCACTCAGTGGGAGCCCTGAGCTTGCTAGTCCTATCTGGGGGTGATGGGAGGCAGTGACAACCAACGTGTGTTGTGTATGTCCACTCTACTCCATAATCTTGTTTTTGTTATGGTCACTGCAGAAAACCCTACTTCACAAAGACAGGATGTTGGAAATTGGAAGACTTTTCAGTGCCTTGGTGGCAATCTCAGGATATTCTATCTGAACTTTAACCCAAAACTTAGGGGCTTTGAAGTTTTCTCAAACACACTTTTAATGCCAACATCATTTGTAGTCTCATGCCACTGATCCTTTTCAAACAAGGACAGTCACCGGGTTTTAATCCATTCCTTCCCAACTCATGGGCCTTTTATGGTTGAGAAGTACTGCTCAAACTCTTTTGAAAGCTGACATAAGTGATCACAAACCATCTAGGAGAAAAAAGGCCCTGGCTTGGTCTCTCTCAAAATTTCCACTGTTTGAAACATATCAAAAATTCCAGTGTTCATTCATTAGCCCCATAGTTCCAATCTGGCTTCAAATGCAGCCACTTTATCTTCCAACTTGAATACAGTTGTTATTCTTGCCTGAAGGAACAGAGTTCACTGAACAGGTTAAACATGTCACACAAGCAAGCAAGTTTTAGGATCCATTTGATGCCACTGAAACGTGCCACCCATGGTGACTGTTTTTCTAAAAGCTCTGGTGAGGCTCTCATAACTTAAAAAAAACTCAGGTCAGTGAGCTACCTTTAGAAAGCCATCTCACTTTGGAGTAGAAGAGAAGGTGTATACTCTGTGCCCACTTTCTCATGGAGCGGTGTACCTGTAATTTAGGGTTCTTGGTGCCTTCTTTTTGCTGGTAGTCTTAGAGTCTTCTGCTGTGTCATCATCAGGTCTTTTTCCCTTTCGACAAAGTTCTCCAATGACTGCGTTTTACTCATTTTGGCTAGAGTTAGCTTGTGCTTGCCAAAACTGAGACACATGTCCAGTGTGAGAAAGAATCACATGGTACTGCATTAACATGTATAATTTTTGCTTTTGTGCATTAGTTAAAAAATAAATTAAAAAAGAAATATAGAGGTAAAAAAGAAATATAGAGGTAAAAAAGAACAGAAGAAAAGTTGATTTCTCAGAGGAGTGGGCACAAGTGGTAGGATAGAGCATGAGGGAAAATGGGTGGTATTTTTTAATAAGCATTCTAGCCTCACTTGAATATTTAACTGGCTACAAGTCTTATTGAGTTTTGAAAATACATCACAAACTTAATGCAAACTATAAGCCCACTGGTGGCTTCATAACTCCCATAGTTCCAGTTTGGTTTTGAATGAAGCCTATTTATCTACTGACATGAACACAGTTGTCATTCTCGCCTGAAGGAACAGACTGAGTTCACTGAACAGGCTGAACATGCCACACAAGTAAACAAGCTTTGGGACCCACTGGTGTGCTTGTAGTCCTGGATACCTGGGAGCTTAAGGCCAGAAGATCACTTGAGCCCAGAAGTTTGAGATCAGCCCTGGCAACATAGCAAGATCTCATTTCAGAAAAGAAAACCAAAACAAACAAACAAACAAACAAACAAAAAACACAGAAGGAAGTATTTAAAAAGAACACAGTGGCAAATATTTGTAACCTAACTTTCTAAACTTAAACTGGAAAAACTATTTTAAAAAATCAATAGTTTTGACTATATGAGAAATTCAAAATTTCAGTGCATCAAAACAAACAACAGTTTCTAGGGCTGAGAAATAATGGCAGCATCCTTTCATGCATCTTCAACATTAAAAACCAACACCACAAATGAAACCGAGATTGAGTGTTGGGAATCCTTGAAGCTGGAGCATGGCCTTCCCAAGAACAAAGAGCACCTGGGCCAGCCCCGTGAAGAAGCTGCTTCAGCCCAGAGAACACAAAGCCCCAAGACGATCCCAACAGTGGGTTGCTAGGACAACAGAGTGTCATGTGGCATTAAGTCACTAAAAGGTATAAATAAATGCCCCTGCAGTGAGGGGGCAGTTCCCTTCCTCCAATCAGGAGAGTAAGGGCTCCATCTGACCCCAGCTTTGTCTCTTCTTTTTCTCATCCTCTTGTGGTCCTTCACCCCAAGAACCTCAAGAGCCGCATGGGTCATGGCACTTGAGTAGTTATGTGGAAAGGATGCTAAGTGTGAAGATGGTAGAAATTGGAAAACAAGTGACCATTGCAAATGTCTCCAGATATCAGGCAAACAAGTGGGTCAAGCCAGGTCTAAGATATCTGTGACCATAGCAAGTAAGGAGTCTCATCTAAAAATATTAAAATTAAAAACACTCCAAGCCCACTTCCCAGTGTGCAACCCGTCAGAGTGAAGTTAATGGAATGCTCAGCAACTGCCAAGGGGAGAGCCGGGGGTGAAGCTCAGTCATAGAGCATTTGCTGAGAATCCACAAGGCCCTGGGTTCCACACCCAGTAATGCAAACAACAAAAACCAAAAGTGCCCAGAAAGCGCAGAACAAGGGCGTGTCTTGGGTCATCTCAATACTCCCAGGAGACAATGCCACAATGTTCCCTGGTTACAGAGCAAGAGAAATGATGCTGAAGAGACTCCCTTAGAAAGGAATGAATTCATGGAAAGGAACAGTTAGCGCTCATATTGTTTGATCAACTTTGCATGCCTGCATCTGGTGACCTGAGCAACTATTTAAGGTAACAATATGCAATATAACAACCAATGTTAAAATTCCTATCATCTTATTTTGAAATCCTGTATCACTATTTTTTGTTGTTGTCATTTTTTGTTGTTTTTTGCTTTTCGATTTTTCTGGGGTGTTTTTTTTTCCTCTTTAAAAAAAAAAAAGAAAAAAGGAACAGAGGACATTATACATTGCATTCGTTTCCTTTGAGAAAAAGGCCTCCTCCTCACTGTGGGAGGTCTCCACTGGGAGCACCAGGAACCAAGTCCCTCTCTGTAGAGCCGCAGAGCCACTCTGCTAGGCTCCATCTGATTGGGTGCTCTGTCCAGGGGATGGAGAAGTACAAGAGTCTAAGATTGCTAGGGTTTAATGTGGTGGCAACTGCAACTAAATTCTTCACATGCAAAAGGAGGCTGGAACTGTCAGCAGTGGTGGCCAGAGCCCAGAATTTAGGAGGAACCACAGAGCCTTGCAATGTTCCATATAACCTCTAACCAGCAATACGATGCCTAGCACCTTCAAATATATGGCCAAACATACACCTACAGGTGTTTGTTTTTACTGTTGTGGTTACAAATATTAATAAGCAAAAGAAGAAAGAGGTACAATTAAAAACAAAAGGTTCTTCACAAAAAAATGGCCCATTATACAATAAAAGTGTTTCAAAATAAAAGAGGGTAAGAATTCTAATACACTGCGATGAAAAAGAAAAAAAAAGATTTTTTTTTTTTTAATTAATGCCCAAATGGTATGATTTTCTACTGCTTACTTTTAGGAGTACAACTCTCAACACAAGCTGATCAAGTCGATACGAAACCTGAAAATAAGGAGGAAAACATGACTTTCAGTAAGATCACTTCACAAAATATTTTAAAGTTGTCCTTGGTTCAATAATGGAGCAAACAAATATGCACATATGTATGCTAGGGGTGGGAGGGGGTCTGGAAATGTGGGGTTCCAGGTAATCAGTTCTCCAACATCACTTTCCTTTGTGTTTAATTTCTATCAAAGTTACTCATTTTTTTAATTTAAAGAATCAAATAATTCTACAGCTTATAGCCCTATGGTAATAAACTTATGTTGCTACTGTTTGCTTTAGTAATTTTATGCGTATTGATTTTGATTACGGAAAACAAAGAACTGTCGTCTTTTACCTCCCCTCATCACCAGTTTCTGACTCCAAACATCCTTTCAGCAGGTGCATCATCAGTGTCTGGCTCGTATTCATCAGGGACCACAATGTGCTCGATTCACGCCATTCACAGCCAGCCACACATCACCAACGCCTTCCCTTCCCTATGGCATTGGTTTTTTCACTTGCTTATTTCTCTGTGTCTTAACCCCGAACTCTTCATGAATTGTACACATCCTGATGGCCTCTCCAAAGACCTCTGTTCGGTTCAATGTGACAAGAATTGAGGCAGCGGCAGCTGCTTCACAGAAGGGCAGTGCGCAATGCCAGGAAGACGGGGGTCTCCAGGAGAACTGGTCCAAGGCGCTGTGCAGCCTCCCAGTGGGGAGCCAGGCTCTCAGCAAAGACAAAGGGACTGTCCCCAAGCTCTCTGAGAGCATGTGCTGGTGCAGCAGAGGAACACAAGCTGAGCACAATTCCAAATGCAACTGCAGAAGGCTGAGAGCTAAAGAAAACTACCTGCAGGTTCCAAGAGACAGATAGGCGCACTTTCAGGAGAATTTTGCACAGGCGGTTTCAGCTTCAGAGTCCTTGGCAGGAGGCAGGTTCTGGACCAAGAGTGAAATCTGTGTTTATTCTATAAATCTCTCCCGCGTTTACACAGCCATCACGAGCAAGAGACATACATGGCCATAAACACCCTTTGTCATTTTAAACACAGCACACCATTCCATCCCAACACTGGTCCCTGGTGTCTAAGGGACACAGCTTTCTTTGGATCATGCTTTTTCCAGTGCATGCCACAAGAAGCTAATGCGAATCAATACTCAGCACAGAATTCCTTCTTGCCTAGTAGACACCTTTTATCTACTGCAAAGACTTCCGTCTTTTCTGCACTCTGTTCTAAATTCCCAGTATGGCATGTACCTGTTCTACAGTGGCTTTAACTTTTGAAAAAATCAAAAACAATGACAAAAACCCATCCAACTCATTAATTTTTACCAAATGTGGCTAGGTTTCGAACATTTTTATTTTTTTAAAAATTAGTCTCCTGATTTAGTCAGGGGTTGGGGGAGATTAGCCATTGTCATATTCAAAAAGATACATTTATTCCAGGCAAAGTTAACTCTTCTTGGTCTTCAGGGTAGTTAGAGAAATTCCTACAAGACATTAAGGAATGTCTGACTGAAACACCTTACTCAAACTTGATTCCTTGGGCCAGTGGAAGGTCCTTACTGTAGTTGATGGTACTAGAGGGTAAAAATGAACAATATTAAATGAATGACAGTACATGCATAATATACAATTCTTTCACATCATTAAAATGTAGAGATCTGCTTATCTTAACAAGTTATAAGTTAGTGAAGAAAACAATATAGGACACAAAACAATGTTAGTATGCATCCAGTATCATAAAAGAAAAAAGAGAACCACCAAAGTTTGGAGAGAATATATGTATATATGTTACTCAAATTTTCTTTTGAGCAGGACACAAGAAGAATTTTCTTTCGAGCAGAGACTGTAACTGTATCTCTTTCAATGACCTGTATTGAATTATCAGGGAAAAAAATAAATATTCCCATTTTAATAGAAAGAAAATATTTATAATTTAGAAAAAGAGAAGCTTCCCTATTAACTAGTCGCCTGCAAGACACCTGGTTTTCTTTTGAGGGGAAAATGTCCCCACTAAACGGTTCAGAAAAGCTACAGCTAAGTGTATGGCAGTCCAGTCCTCCAGTACACAGGCAAAGTAAGAGGAATGGGACAGATTTGGAAGCACGAGAGGCTAACAAATAGCATGCAAGTGTCTGGGACTCAGTACACCTCAGCTAATGTCCCTCGGACACACCTGAGGTTGTAAGGAGCCCATGCCGAAGAACAGCCCGGGTTCAGACTGGCAAGAAGCAGCGAGCTGGCCTCAGCCAGGCGCACGTAGGCTCTCTGCCCAGTACTCTTCCTGCATCACGGCACCATGTGGGACTAACCCCACATCCTGTGCTACTGTAAGAAACAAGTCCTCACTGAAACGTCCCAGAAGCAGCCTCGCCAGCTACACATATGTGGGTGATCAACTAATCCCCTCTTGAGGGGCCCGCTCACCATTCCAGGCTGGCCTCCCCCACTTGCCAGCCTTCTCCTTCTGCCTCCGCAGACTGCAAGGGTGGAAAGTCCACTCAAGCAATGCCAGGGACAGCTTCCTCCTTCTTTTCCTGCTGATGGATCACCACGTGTCCTGCCCCTGCACTGTCTCCCAGACAGAAGCCATCACCACGGCAGTCTCAGTCAGGGTGCTGGGCACTGGCTGAAGCTGCACAAAATGGCTAGAAAACTAATTCAGCTTGAGTACCCCTTGTGTGAAATGTGTGGGATCAGCAGTGTTTCAGATGGGGGGAGGGTGGCTGGAACATTTGCATAGATATCAGATGTCTTAGGAATGGAACCCAAGTTTATCACAAGGTTCGTTTCTGTTGCAATATATACTCCACATACACATCCTGATGGTGAGCAACATTTTTCGTTCACCTGCATTCTGACTGTGATCTGTCATATGGTTAGGTGGAAAATTTCACAGAAAGCATCATGTCAGGGCTCAAATAACTTCAGATTTTGGAGCATTTAGGGTTATGGATGCTGAATCCATAGTACAAAATGGATTCTCTGAGAGGGAACAGCTACCAAATGTTAGAAAGAACAAAATCCAGTAAAACTGCAAGAAGACAGAGCAGAAAGTACAAGAGTTTAACAGCACCATTCCAACAGCTCTAAGACCCAACCCATTTCCCAAAGCCTTTTCTTACCACGTAGATCTTCTCATATACTGTTTCCAGGCATCGCTGCCAGACTCCCGGCCGCCACCGGTGTGCTTCTCCCCTCCTACAGAAACACAAAATCATCACACAGCTTTGGACCAGGTCTTTTCTCTGTGAGCTTTCACTTGGTCTCACTGAGATGAAGATACAAGGAGACCAGTAGTATGCAACCAGTTACTTTATACTTAGCTCAGTGTATTTCCTGTTTGAGCAAATAAAAAACAGAAACCATAAATAAATGGGAAAAAAAGTTAAAAAAAACTAAGAAATTAAGAAGAAATAGAAATGTATCAATAAAAAGAAGAAACCCTTAAATAAATATGTACATATATAAATAAATTAAGGTATTAAATGGAAATATCTGCACAGTTGGAAGACAATCTCATTTTTTGTTAATGCTTATCTATTCTTTCTACTGAATACATATATACCCTACTGAAAAATGTTAAGAGCTATGTTAGTATCTTAACAAGGTTTCCAGAAGATAATGATCCCTTAACCAAGAAAAGGATACTATTTGAAAGCATGCCATCAAAATACAAGAAATAAGTCTTAGGGTTGTTTTTAATAACAGTAGAAGTTGGAAAACTCAACAGAAGAAAAATTTAAGGAACTCTCCCATAAAGACAACTAAAGAGATGGAAAACAGAAAAAACAAAAAACAAAATAAGACAATCAACTCTTTGGTAACAGTCTCATTTATGAATGTAAGACTTCATTTGGTTTACACTGTTTTTACTGCAAATAGTACGGCTTGTGTTAAACATCTGCCCTCCTTCTGGGAATCTGGGACTTTGGGATGTGCTGGACTGAAGGCAGCTAGGTGATCAGTCCTGGTAAAAGCCTTCACTCACACTGCCACGACCTGTTGCCGGATGAATTAAGCACAGCTTGCCTAACTCCCCTTGGCAAGAACTCTTGCAAGGCCACGCCTTGTTTTCCCTGGACCTGAGCCCATGCAACGCTGTGTCATAAACCAGGAAAATATGGGGAAAGGAAGAAGGGCATAAGGAGTTCATCTAGAGAGTCAATAACGTTAATCTGTCAGAGACAGCAGTTACATTACGTTATTTAGAAAAAATGAGGTAAATTCCAAGGTAAATGTACTTTTTTCTTCTAGTAAGAACAGCCTAAAAGCCACTGGGAAAGAAACAGGAATACAGTGTGGGCAAATGTCATTTCCATTATAAGACTTTCTCAAAACTCTAAAAACTAAGTGTGACAGCTTAAAGGAAGAATAGTCCATCAGACAGTGTAAGGCAGGCCTAGACATGGGGTAGAAATGCCCAGAAGGAGAAGACAGACTCGCATGAATTCTGCCAGCTGCCCACAGGAGGCAGGGGTGGGGCCAACTAGAAATGGGAGCCTTCATCAAAACCTCACGCTGACCCAGCATTGTAGAGTTTGGTCTAAAAACATAAAAGAACACCACTAATTATATAAACTCTTACAGGTAGTATTACACATTTGTTGCTGGCCATAACGGTGCAAACCTACAATCCCATCATTCTGGGAAGCTGAGGCAAGACGGTTGCCATTGGGAGCCCAGCCTGAGCAACTTAGTGAGACCCTGTCTCAAAATATAAAATAAAGGCTGGAGATGTAGCTCAGTTCAAAGGCTCTGGGTTCAACCCCCAGTATTGCAAGAAACCAAATCAAAATAAACAAAACAAAACAAAACCAAAAAAAGTTTGTTTTGTTTCTATACTAAAAAAAAAAAAAAAAAAAAAAAAAGATAATCTCTTCTTACTATACTTTGGATTTTTTGTTGTTGTTGCTTTTTTTTTTTTTTTCTCTTTTGGCAGCACCTGGGATTGAACTTATGACCTCGCGCTTGCCAGGCAGGCGCTTAGGCCACTGAGCTAGATCCCTGGGCTGGAATTTTTTTTTTTTTTTTAAGTAAAACTGAATGTAAGATTGTTGGAATGAGTCTTTTTAAGAAAAAACAAACCTATCACTAAGTTTAAGAATTAATAGTTCATGGCTTATTATTAAAGAGAAGTACAGCCCAGCAAAGAGAAACAATGCAGTATTTCATCTAGTGAAAGACAATATATTTAAATTTGTTATGCCCACTTTGCAAATAAACACCAAAAATTTTATGTGAAGTTTTTCAGCCTTAAAGCAGTTCTACATCATTTTTGGGTTTTAGATCTTTGGCCTGGAAGACAGATGCCACATTTCAGGAGTTCACACATCTCGGGATAAAGGTCCTCATCCAATCTGCTGCTGTATCTGAGCAGAAAATCCAGGACTCTGGGTGACAGCTTCAGATGGAACATAAGCTCTTGTAAGCATATCAGATGATGCAAGATCAATGCAGAATCTTAGCCATAGTTCCATTTCTACATCACACTTCCCTAACAGCTTCTATGGCTTTTTCTTTTCCTCCCAGCACAAAGAAGGACAAATCATTTCCTACATACCAAATGCTCCTCCGATTTCAGCCCCATTGGTTGGAATGTTGACGTTTACAACTCCACAGTCTGATCCTTTAGGCCTAGGTATAAAAGCAGAGGCATAGTTAGAGTAATGCATAGGAAATTAAAAACGAAAACTCAAACACTCAGATTCTCTGTGCTAAAAAAAGAATTGATTTTTTTTTCAAGTCCATTCACCACACAAATTCTACTCATACAAATGTTTAAAATCAACAAAGCTATACCCAAGCCAGCGGAAGATTCTGCCCAGATCTTTGGTAAAGATGCTACTGGAAAGTCCCTGTTTCACCTCATTATTCCAGGCAAAGACTTCTTCTTCATTCTAAAAGGACAAACGTTGGAAGATGTTAGATGTTAGAATGTTCAAGCTAAAGTTCACTGATGTGAAACTCATTTCATGAGACATACAAATAATTTTAGTGAGCAAATGGAAAGCAAGAGGCAACATTTTACTAATTTGATGTTTTTTTAATAATTTAGATCATTTTAATAAGTAAAACTTTGGGAGGGTTTTCCTCTATTATAGTTCAAGAAACAAAAGATTAGTACATTCTTCCATTTAAACTACTAAATAGCTGATATTTATTGAGTCTTTAACATGCGTGTACAACACACTGAACTATGCATTGCATATACACTTAGTTATTTAGTCTCTATCCTAAGACATGAGTTTTATAGAATCACCAACTTACAGATTTGCCAACTAAAGCCCAGAGAAGCTAAGTAATTTGCTCAAAACCCCACAGTCAGACACACTCACACTTTACAGAACATGAATTATACTCTCTAGCACCGTATGGGAAACAATGATAGACAATTTACAGCAAAACATAAATAAGTGCAATCAAGTAACTGCAACAAGGTGTGATTACTGCTATTCTTTAGCTGCTCATAATGCTACATTCAGTCTGGATCCAATCCCTTCAGTCTCACAATGAATCCTTAATAATTTTGCTGCTGACACCAGGGCCTACCTCAGGCTTGGAAGCTGTGTTTTCCTGTTAAAACCTTCACAACTATCCCTGAAGTCATTTACACCTATGTGTCCATAGATCACTTATACGTCTTCTCATTTGTCTCACACATACGTAGAACTTAGGCTATGGAAGCATCCAAGCCATGTGTCAGGAGACGCCAACTCGCTGGTCACACAGTCCAGAGTGAGGTGACACGAGAGCCAAGAAGCACACACTCCATTACCTTAAGAGTCTACTACTACCTCGGTCGCCCTGGCAACGAGCTTGGCATACTCTATAGTTTTAAAGTTTTCATTTCACATTTTATCCAAACCTCCAAATTTCTACTATTCAAAATGACTTTCTAAACCCTGCCTAAAGGCAAAACGACTGGAATTTAACAGATCTTCATAGCTTCCTAGTCTTGCCTTTCAGTATTAGACTAGAGAAACAATTCATTTTTACCTTGAATTTAATGACGTAGAGAATCGGAGCGAACGTCTCCGTGTGTACAATGGGTGCATCGTGCACGAGACCAGTCACGATTGTGGGTTCCACGTAATTTCCAGGGCGATCCATAACCTCAAGTGGAGAGATGAGATAAAAAGAATGCAAGCATTTTGTTTTCTAGTACTTGGTTTTCAGAAGACACCATCTTTGCCTATACTTGATGAGAAAAAATACATATATACAGCATTTATAAATCATTGCTCCAAAACAATATTCCATCTTGAATGAAAATTATCTCTTTCCTACTACTCATTCTAAATCGATCAGAAAAAAACATTAAAGGGAGGAAAGTTTGAAGAGAGAGAAGTCGTGTGTCACAACCCAGCTATGTCAAAGATAAAACACTGCTAAACATAATTATTTGGAAATGACTTTTGAAATAAGAAATCTCTACTCACTGTGTTGTAGACTGAAGTGTGCCCTGCCCCGAATTCCTATGCTGAAACCTTGGTACTCAATGTGAGTGCACTTGGAATAGGACCTTTATAGGGAGGGGATTAAAGTCATTGGTTGAGCTCATCACGGTGGGGCCCTAATCCAGTAGGACTGGTAAGAGGAAGACAAGGTAGAGGTATCTTCCCCATCTCGGAAAGGTCACACAAGGGTCTGAGACAGGACTGCTGGCCACAGTGACCAGAAACAACGCTGCCAGCACCTTGACTGTGGAATTCAAGCCTCCAGAACTAGAAGAAAATACACTGCTGTTGTTTAAGCTGCCTAAGCTGTGGTACTTTGTCATGGCAACCCCAGTAGACCAATGCACATTGTACAAAACCAAAAACTCTAAGATAACACACAACAGACACTCATATAACCAATCACCATGCAACCGAGTTCCTAGTTCAGCTCCTCTTATCTTCTCTTTCTTTCCTTCTATGAAATCCGCTGATGCCCACAACCAGCAGCTCTGTGGTCCATCCACTCCCCAAGGAGCCGCTGAAATCCTGCTCTCTCCCTCTGGGCTGTACACTTATCCAGAGTCAACTGTATTGACCCTCAATCACGTGGATGGCAGCTGTATTTGTTACTGTAATGCCACACTGTGTTATATAACTTAAATATTACACAAAGAATAATGCTATTTCTGTAAAAATGGGTCAAATGCATCAGAGAAACCATAATGTAAGAAAAGGAAAAAACACTGAAGCATAGTGGTGTACTCCTACAATCCCAGCAGTCTGGGAGATAAGGTAGAAGAATGACAAGTTCTGGCCCTGCTTGGGCAATTTAGCAAGACCTTGCCTCAAAATAAAAAATGAAAAAAAGGCCAGGGATGTAGTTCAGGTCAAAGGTCCTGGGTTCAATCCCCAGTACTACCACCAAAAAAAAAAAAAAAATGCATACACAAACCTGACAATTAGAAGCGGATGTACCAACAATTAAGACTAGAGAGAAAACCTGCTGTGTTGCAAGACTCAAGTCTCCACAAATTTCAAATTAAGTGAAACAAAATTATACACTTCATACATTATAGGTACAGTTTTCATAGGCAAATTCTTGCATGCCATGAAGAAAACACCTTGACTGTGTATCAAGTGCATCACCGTGGGCATTGCAGCACACTCCTATAATCCCAGGTGCTTGGGAGGCTAAGACAGAAAGTTGCCAAGTTCAAGGCCAGCCTGAGTAACTTAGCAAGTGCCTGTCTCAAAATTTAAAACATAAAGGGGTAGGGGGTGGGGATGTTATTCGGCATTCCCCGAGTTCAATCCCCAGTACAGTAGGGTGGGATCACAAAAGTAGCTCTGTGTGTTTAATTAAAATAAAATGTTTATGGTATGTATTTTTGTGACTTCCTTAACTGTCCAAAGTAGCCAATAAATATGGGAACCAATAGTTCTGGACATGAAGCCTTCTATTATGCTATGACAAGGTCTCTGTTCTATTACAAGGCTCTAGGGACCCAACTCGAAAGCTAACAAGCCTCTGAGATTCTTGTGTATCCTTCTGGAAGCATTCCAGGGAAAACCCTTGTAAAAGAAACTGGAAGAAGGACGTGAAACGGGGATCTGTCACCACGTGCCCATGGCCCTGCGAGGGCCTAAGGGAAGGAAAGGACGGTCCCTTACCTTGCCCCCATAGACCACAGTGCCGCCT
>RJWT010030590.1:0-14603 GCA_004365215.1 Cuniculus paca | reverse complement strand
TGTTTTTCCTCATGTCTTTGAAATAACTCTGTGGAGCCATTTCCCCATTATCCCTTCATATCACCCTCTGTGGAATACTTGCAGTTGATCAAATCCAGGGCATCATTACATGCCTGACCCAGGATCCGCACCCCACCTGAGGATTTCCCTAAACGCACCAGCACACATTCAGCACAATCTTCCCATGATTGCACTGACACTAGCAATCCACACTAGCCTAAATTCACTTATACTCTTTGCCATCCTTGTTACCTTCTCACACCAGTCAGCCTGTGAACATTTATACACCAGTATGGGTACTGTGACTTCTATTGCTTTAATAAATTGACAACAAGTATATTTCTGAGTACATGCCACACCCTCCTTAGGTGCTTTATGTTTACATTTTTTGGGGCTTACCAGGAATTGAACTCAGGACCCTGTGCTTTCCGGGAAGGTACTGTACCACTGGACTATATCCCCAGCATGTGCTTTATGTTTAATCAAGTCAATTAAATAATACTTCACATCTATGAGAAAACCCCTCCCAACCATAAAAAAGCTGATGCAATATCCTTCCTTTTTCAGTTGTAAGATAAACCATTTTGCTTTCATAATTCATGTACACAGATATATCCTACATTGTGAAATTATGATTTTCTTGTTTTTTTTAAACAGGTATTTTTAATTAGTATCATATGATTTGATAAGAAATTTTAAATTAATAAAAAGTATATAATACAAGAAGACTTAGGCATTAGAAGATATGAGTACTAAGCTTAGCTCTACCCCAAATAGTTGGGTAGTTTTGACCTGATTCTGTGTATCAAGGTTCTCAATAGCTGCCTATCAGAGGGAGTACGGGACCAGGAAATGCACAGACTTTGGAAGAAGAAATACCTGGAACTGACTCTTAATTTTATCTCTTAGTGTTTATACAATTTGAAGAAAAGTAAACTTTCATGAGGTCTTGTTTCTTCATGCAAAATTAGGTTTAAGTTTACTCTTATTGAAATAAATTTTAAGAAGGTAAATATAGGATTCAGGTCATAGTTCAGCGGTAGAGTACTTGCCTAATATGCACAAGGTGCTGGGTTCAATCCACAGCACTGCCAAAAAAATAAATAAACAAATACACAAATTAATGAAAAGATAATATGTAACAGGTGACATGCAGTTGAGTTTTGGCAAATCACTGGTTTCTACTTTTCTTCTCATGTCCTCATTTTCTCCACCCACCATATAAGAAATGACCCTAAAATGGAAAGATGTTTGAAGGGTGCTCTCCAGTTCCAAAAGAAGCCAGCAGGAATGACAGCTGAAACACTAGTTCACATCAGGAGACAACTGAAACAACTAGTCCACATCGAACTACTTGGTCACATAGCAGTGCTCTGGTGGGGCACACAACCTACACATCCAGACTGGCAGAGGAAGACTCAGCGTCATCAATGAGCTCACTATTCCCAGGGCTATCAGAAGTGTTTTCAGTGGGTACAGGATGTTGTGGGGTGAGGAGTAAACTAATGAAAGGTGAAGCCAGGTACTGGAATGGAAAGAAAGAATTAGGTAGATGCCAGAGGACTGCATAACAACTGATAACCCCTGCACTATCTCCAACTCTTTCCAGAAGGAGGAACTAAGAAATAGTAGCTAAATACATCTACCATACCTAGTAGAAAAGTAAGATGCCTACATTCATTATTTTACAGAACATACCGACCAGGAAGCTATTGTAAGGAACAATATATATACCAAGACAATAGCAGTGAACAAGACAGAAATTGTGTACCCAGAAGATGACATAGTATTACAACTAAGTAGAATGAGTTTATAATGAAGATCTCTGGACCTCTTTAGGAACAAGCAGAACGCCATCTACTGCATATACTGTGCAAGATACAGAGGAAAATTCGACTCTATGCTATCTGGGATTCTCATAGCTGAATGATGTTCTCTTCTTAACACCAACATCTGTAAAAAGAAGTCATAACATGTCACAACTTGATTTTTCCTGCTTCTACCCAAAATAGACAATAGGCTACTACAGCAGTTTCTTGTTTGCATGACTGAAAGGAACAAAGGAAAGTAGTAGAAGAAACACTCTGGGTCATAAAAACAAACCTTACAGCAATGCAAATAAATTTTTAGGTATTGGTAAACTACAGAAGAAAATCCCAAGCCCTGCAAAAACCAGAGTTGATGTAACTTATTCCAACTTGAAACAAAAGCAACAAAAAGAAAGGAAACTGTAAATCCATAAACAGATCCACAATAGTATGATTATATATTACTTAATTAAATGTCTAAATCTGTATAATAAAGCATTAATATTGAAATCTACCATTAAAAAATTAAAAAGCCACTTCTACACACCTTCTTTAATTCAAGTCTTTTGCTGGAGTGATTCCACATAGGTGCCTTTTAGTAGTGGAACTAATAAATAAACATTAAAATGCCTAAAAATGTAGAGAAGAATAGAGACATTCTGGGACTGATACAAATATTTTACTATTATATGTGTACAGGAGACGAGTAAATAATGCTGTTAATTATTCATTATTATGAATTATGCAGGACAATAATAAATAGTCTTTTCCCTAGACACACAAGACTATGAACAAATAGTTACAACAGAAATTATAGAGCGAACCAGAATGAAAATCATTAAGTGTTATGATTCAAAATATTTCATGAGCCTGGAGTATATAGTATCCTGAATGGTATCTGCCACCTTCTTTTCCACACTTTGCTTGCATATATATTTCACTCCTCATCCTGTATTAGTTCTGGTTAGATTAACCTATGAGGAAAGACACATTTGTGAGAAGTCAGAAATGTCCTCAGAGAGGAACCTTAGGCCCTTTATACCAGTCACACTCAGCCCACAGGGTGTGGCTGCAGTAGCTAGGGCTGCGGAAGTGTCACCTGTCTTGCCCAGCTATGGGCTTCTTACATCCTGTTATAGTTGCAACTCCTGCCAGTTGCAGGGTGCTCTGTGTGCTGCACAAATAATGGAAAGCAGGTCCCAGTGGAGTACCAAGCAGACCTAGAAAATGTTCAAATGGTGAATTCCCGCACCTAGCCAGGAAGGAATCGAGTAAAGAGTCCTTGTACCGGGAAAACAAGAACAGAAGCGAAGTGGCTTATGAAAAATCACTAGTTAAGAAAGATAAACGAGAAGCTATAATGTAAGAGTGGAGCAAATATTTTTCAAAGGCTAGCAATATTATAATCAGAGTCAGTCTGAAAATGTGTTTTTATATTTTTATCTTCAACATGAAACCTATTAATTTAGTAGTGATCTGGTACATTTTGTTCTAAATCTGCTACAAAGTAATAAACAGACTCATAAATAGAAAAAACGATATGCATTTCAGTACATTGTTCTGATGATGTTAGGACTTTTTAATCCGTACTATTAATCTTTTTCAACATGAGGAATACAAAAAACCTCTTACAGAGAACAATCCTCATGACTCACAATCAAATCAGCATTTTATCTCAAGGGAGGTCAAATTAGTAACCTTTGCATGATAGAAAAATTGTCATGCTTTCTGTTGCATAAGTCTAGCTTCTGTATACAAATTTTGCCCAGAAAAGCAGTTCTTATATCAAGACAAAACTAAATTGGCATTAAAGGAGAGAGAAATAATTCACTCTGAGCTTTCTTAACGTTCACAGAAGAAAATTCAAAAACACAGAAGTTTTCTATCCTAAACTGAAAATCTCAGAAACGAACATTCCAAAGATCTAAGGTTTCCCAGATATTTCTCCAGAGGCTGAGCCCGACTGTGTCTACGGAGGAGGCCTGAACTTGCCGGCATCAAACACTGTTATCCAGATCAGCACCCCGGACCACCTCTCTCCTTCCTGGGCTGCTGACGCGTCATCCTTGTGCACTGTATCCTTGCCCAGTGTGATGCACCTGCCGCCCCGTGCACCACCATTGCCTAGAACTCGCCCAGGAGCAGGGCGGAATCTGCCTGAAACGTGCCTTTCCTGAGGGAAGATGAAAGTTAGCCTGTCCTCCAGTGCAACTGCACCATGACAGCGCCAGCGGAGTCACTTGGGCCTCCGTGCAGCCTCCAAGCCCTGGGCTCTGCCCCCCACATTCCCTCCTCCAGCCCTTCCTAAAATAGTCTGGGGGAGGAGGAAAAGAGGCTCCTAGAATCTGCTCAACCCCCTGCATTTCCCAGCTGATAGTAGCGACTGCACCGACCATCACAAGAGGGTGGCTGCTTTCGCTTCTGCATCACCGGAGCCAAGGATGTGCCACGAACGGAAATGACAACTCAGGGAGGGGGTACTTATAGGGATATCTACGTACGAGCTGAAAAGAGGTTCTCCAGCCCCCTCGTCTCTTTATCCACGAGTGTTACACAGATGCACACCACGGCCACCCTTTTCCAACCAGCACGCAGAGCTCTCAGCTCGCAAGCGCAAACTTGGCTTGCAGTGTCTGCAATTTGTTCGTCCTGAACCTGCCTCTCTCCAGTTTCTTTCTAGGTCTCTCAGGCTGTGCTTTTTACCTTGTCAGGCGTCCTCTTTCCGTTCCCAGCAGTGAGGCGACGCGCGAGCAGGCGACTGCTCCTCCTGGCGCGGCTGGGCCGCGGGTGCGCTGCTGTCCCCCGCCTGTCGCCCGGGCTCGGGCGCGGTCTGCAGGCTGCAGGGAGACGGGCCGCCCTGGTGACCGAGTGCAACAATCCCAGCCACGCTCGGGCCCGCGCTCGCCCGGCTGGCGCGCACACACCGCCTCCCTCGACCGCTTCCTCTCCCGGCTGCACCCTGGGGGATTAGGCCTCCCCTATCCCGCCCCTCGCAGCTTCTGCTCCTGTCAGAAGGGAAGGTCGCCCAGGAGGGCTCAGCCTCCCGCGGAGACCCAGCGCCACCCCTGGGCCGCCACACCCCCTGCCCAGCCCCGCTCCCTGGGCTCCGGGATGCGCCAGTCCCAGGCAGAGCTGGGGGCGGGACCTGGAGACTCGCTGGCAGCGGCCCCCTACCTACCTCCGAGCGGTGCTTGGATCTCGCTGTTCTCTGCAGCCGCCAAGTCCTCCGGGTGAGCCGC
This sequence comes from Cuniculus paca, assembly GCA_004365215.1. Classification (NCBI taxonomy): domain Eukaryota; kingdom Metazoa; phylum Chordata; class Mammalia; order Rodentia; family Cuniculidae; genus Cuniculus; species Cuniculus paca. Next base: position 9,556 of record RJWT010030590.1, on the reverse strand, counting down.
CCGCTTAGCGGCCTGTGCGTGAGGTCCCTGTCTAGGGGTTCAGGTGGGCAGGGAATGGCCCAGAACTCTGGTCCCTCCTCCTCTGCAGCCCAAAAGAGCCCAGTACCCTGGCTGCTAACTTTTGCCCAGGATGTCCCCGCACCGCTGGTGTCTCTAAGCAGAATCTGTCTTGAAAGGCCAGGAAGTCCCCTGATGGTCCCAGGAAGGACTGAAGCAGGTCGAGGAGCGCATTCCTCTGGTTCCTTGTGACTGGACCTCCAGGAAGATCGTACCAGCTGACTTTTGAAGCTGGCCGATCAGTAACACAATTTGAGACAGACTAGTCAACCTTTTATACATATATATATGTATAATATACATATATGCATATATTTAAACATATATGCATATAATTATATATATATTGCTGTGTTCATAAAGGCTTATATTTCTTGAGAATGTACTTGACACCTGGATTGTATTATTATTTATTTATCTTTTTTATTAGGATTCTTTAAAAAAAAAAAAAAAGCTATCCCAGTGTTGCCTGGTAGCATTCAGGAGAACTTATTTTGTTGTGGTTTTATGGTTTCCAAGCAAAGTCAAACACAGTCTCTCTTCAACAACAATAAAGTCCAAGTCCAACAGGATTACTGCAGCTAAAATAACTGAAGGTGTGTTGTAATCATCTTAAAAAATATCCTTTGCGTCTTCAATTGGGATACAATACTTTTTATTCCTTAAACTTATGGGAAGACCAGTTCGTAAAGAAGATGAAGTTTCTTTCCTGCTTTTCCCTCACCTGCAGCCAAGATTCCCACTGTTAGCTTTCATATTCTTCAGATTCTTTCCTTGATTCCTCCAAACTACAGTTATAATCATAATAATGTCTGAAACAATTCTGACAAACCATTCTAATGTCTTTCTGTCCCCTTGAGTTTATGATTTCTTTTTAGAGACCAAGGAACAACTCTCTAGATGCAGGATTTGATAATCAGCAGTCGGGGCTGGAGGGTGAGGTCACTCTCAAAACCCTTATCTCTACTGAAGGGCGACTCTTGTAATGGTTGCCAGATCCCCTCGTGGGCATAACTAGAGCCTAGATGTGCAGAGAGAGCCTAGTGTCCTAGTCAGCATGTTCTCTCTCAGCCCAGGCGCCGCCGAACCCAGGTCCACACTTCAGGCTTTCTGCTCAGAAGGAAGGACTGTGCTATCTCCGTTCTTCCCAACCCCTACTTTCTCAGAACCGCACCACTGGCTCTTGAACATGAGGAAGGGAGAAATTGTATGAACTTGATATTCTGTGTGTTCAATAGCTGTTTCCTGGGGCTGACTTCCTTGAGATGGGGGCCACTTAAAATGCAAACCTGAAGCATCAGTCCAGCTAGTTTGAACTTGCCCAGAGCTAACCTCTGCTCCTCCAGCCTCAGAAAAGGCAGGAACTGGGCATGGCTGGCTGACATATCTTCCTCGTTGATCCCAACTTGCACCCTCAGCACAACCTTATCCTCCACAGAATATTGAGCACATTTTAGACGTGCCTTTTTCACTTCTCCTGGGAAGGGTGCTGATGCTTTATTTAATTCAACTTAATGATTGCAAGAACACCTGCTGTATACCAAATGTTACCCTGAGCTCAGGAGCTACAAAGGTTGGCAAAACCTGACCTGGTTCCTGCCTTCACTGTGCTTACGGTATAGCCAGGGAAAGACATCAAAGAAGCACATAAATACTTATAAAATTCCATTCTCTAAGAAAAGGCTAATGCTGTTATGAGAATTTTCAGTGAAGAGAATTAATTTATTTCAGAGATCAGAAGACTTTTCTCAGGGGAGACAGCTGAGCTTTGATGTATGGGAAGATGACATTAGCTAGTGAAAGGGAAGCTGAAGGCTGGAAGAATACTCTGGCACGAGGAAAGCATTTGCACAGGATCTGGGGAAGAAGAATGCACTGTGCCTTTGACAAACTAAGGAAGACACATGTGACTGACTGCAGAGGAAAATCCAGGGGTGAGGGAGGCAGCATATGTGAGGAGCAGTGGGCCCAGGGAGGCTCAGCATAGAACTCTTCAAAGTTATCCCGAAGAGATGTATCTTTGCACTGTGCCATTGAAGTCATCTTTTCATATGGTCTCATATAGTGGCACAACTTAATTAGATTTACCCTTTGAAATTTTCCCTTTGGCTAAAAGGTGGAAAACAGATTAGAAATTGGGGCCAGAATCAATGACCATACACCAGTTAGGAAGATACTGCAGTAATCATTTAGAAAAGGATCACGCATGCATTATTAGAGTGGTGGTGGTGGAAACAGTAGATGGACTTGAAAGACACTTAACAGATAAAGTACACAGAGGCTAGGGTCACATGTGCAGCTGCAGAAATAATACTTGTGTACCCCAACCTACTCCAGTTCCTATGTTGAAACCTACTTGTTAATGGAATCATGGTGGTGCCTGGGAAGGGTTGTTAGGTCATGAGGTTGGCGCCCTCATAAATGGGATTAGTGCCTTTATGAAAAAGTCACAGAGAGTTCTTCAAATGTTCTGCCGTGGGAAACACTGCAAGAGTACATCCATGAACCAGGAAGTACACCCTCCTCAGACATGGAATTTTCAGGTGCCTCGATCATAGACTTTCCAAACCTTCAGAACGGTGGGAAAACACACGCAATTTAAAAGCCATCTGTGAATAGTATTACATTAGAGCAGACTGGTACTCTAAGACATGAGTCAAAAAGTTGGAAGAGTTATACTTTATCAAAAGAGTGGATAAAATCTTGGGTTTTAGGAAATACAGTCTTAAATTTGAGCCCCAACTCTACCATTAGCTACCTGTGTGATTTTTACCAATTTGCCTCTCATGAAATGTCTTTATTTTTAGTTCCTTTCCTTTCATTAGTCTTTATTTTTTTTAAAGAGAATATAACCAAACAAAAGAGTAGAGTGAATCACAACAAAACAATGAACATGGTACATGATTTCAAAACAAGGTAAAAGGGAATCAATGATGGCTACCGTAAAGCCTCTTGTTATCTTCAAAATAACTGTCCATACCATCAGGCATAAATAAAATCAAATGAAATAGAACAGAAATTGTCTTTTTTTTAAACAATCTATGAGTCAGGATTATAATAATATTTCACTTATAGGCCCATTGAGACTACATGAGCTAAAACCTGGAAAGCATTTAGTACTTCAGTACTTGGCATGCAGTCAATAAATGCAAGATGCAATTAGTGTCATTATTCTTTTCATAGTTATTATTAGTTATATTCTGCATGTGTCTGAAGTTGGCAAATAAAGGGAAAATTATCAGTCTCTACTGCACCTTGCAATAACTTGAGCTAGGACACCAGTTCTGGAGAATAATAAAATATAATCCCAGGGTCAGAACAGGCTGAGAGATAGCTGCCAGGGTATCTGTCTTCTCGCATGGTCTCAATTTATACAGAATACTGTGCTTGTGTCACTGTGGCTGGGCCCCAATATCCTCTGTGCATTAATACGAGGTAGGAAAGTACAGCAAACTTGCAGATTTATTTCAGCTCAGCTTTATTCCAATGCCTGTGTTGTCATGCTCCATATACTTATAAAATAGGAGTTATGATGCCCATATGAAGCCATCTACTAATTATTTCTGTCATTGTCATTTCTATTTATGCAATTGTGTTAATATTATGGAAAAATAACAATATTTAAAACCTGTTCATTTATCAAAAGCAGCCATCCCCACCAGAGTTGGATCTAAACTCACATGGACACATTTGCAAACTAATAAGTGTATCTCTACTCCTACCTCCCTTACACAAACTTACCTGTAAAACCAATTACTATGGACATTGCAGTAAACTGCTAAGCAAAACATCTCTCTCACTTTTTAAGAGTAAAGAGAGATGGTATCTCCCAGGGTCTGGATGGAGTCAGCAATAGTCTGGTTTGGATTTAGAAACTTGGGATCATCTTGCTAGGTAATGGACCCAAATGGAGTCAATGCCATCTGCTAACAAGGAAAGAAAGGATGGGTGGGAAAAAGGGGCTCACTTTTCCTGGCAAGGGAGTGCCAAGTCCTATGAATTTAAGGCTCAAAGGACTCAAATTCACCCAAATCCTCTAAAATGTCCCTTTCTCTAATTTTCAGAGCTTACTCTTTTCAGTAGGGACCTACCTTTTACATAAGATACCTACCAAGGTTTTGAGTTTATCTTGCACAGTAATTTTCAAATTGTAGGAACTTCAGAAATTGATTTTTGGCTTTATCAAGAATGTGGTTGTGAGTGCACATGTTCTAGAAGTTCTGTGGTTGTCTGCCCATGCCTTGATCTAAGAATGTAATTACTTCTGTGCTTGTCCCTTTCTTCTTAGGGTCACTGGTGCAGTCAGAAGTAGCTGATATCCCCACAGTCCTTTCTGTTCTCTTTTGTATCATAAAATTGTAGAGCAGTAGCCAACTTAATGTTCTAACATCTTGTCTTCAACAGGCTCTTTACTTCAGGATTCCACAGGAATTGATTTAAGTAGCTGCTTACCACTATCTTCCAGGTCTGCTTAGAATTCTATTTTTGCAATGCCAATGAGGTCATCACTTGGTAAATGCAAGCAGGTAAAACAAAACAAAACAAAACAAAACAAAACAAAACAAAACAAAAAAAAGGAGTCCTATCTTTGAAGCAGTGTTATCATGACATATTGTGTCAGTACGTGAGCTTGAGGATTCAATACACGAAGTACAGGGCTAAAAGGTCTTTGAAAAGACTGGAGAGGTTGTGTGGCTGCCTTTGGCTTTCAGGTAGTACCACTGTGGGTGCATCCAAACTCTGCAAGTTGCTGCTGCCACCCAGAGGTCAAGATACTGCAGCAAACCACCAGCGGCATCGTAGCAGCCTTGCTATGAGGCCCTTCCTGCTGAAGAAGCTGGGGTTCAGCCAGCCATTGTAGAATGATTGCCATTGCTGCCGCAAGATGTCTTATGTCCTCCTTGCCTCCCAAGTCTCATGTGAAAGCACTGGCAGAATGCAAACTCTACTTAAACCCCTGAGGAAGGGCAACCTAAGAAATGAAATGCCCCATCTTCTAACCCCAAAGATATGAGAGAGAGAGAGAAGGAGGGAGAGAGAGAGAGAGAGAAGAGAAAGTTTAATGAATGAAAGCTGCCTGCTTACCAACAAACAATACACAGTACAAACACAACCTTGAGTTGGACAAGTTAATGCAAATGTTTATTTAGACTAAAACTCAAAGAAATCTCACTATAAAAAGTTGAATCTTTTTCATCTATTTTAACTCTCATTAATATGAGCATTCATTAAATTTGATTTTAGAACTATTTTTAAAGGAAATATAAAACACTTATTTCAGCATTACTGATAAATTTTAGGATGATAGTATTAATTCTCCAATATATTTTCTTTGTCACTTTCCTTCCCATGCTTTCTTCAGGATCTGCTTTTGTTAGATCATTGTTGTCCTTCCCTTTTGTTGGCCAATCACTCTCATGCTAATAGTCATGGCCTTGACACTAACAACAATGATAATTATCAACAAACACATCATTTGTTGACCATTGCCTCCTTCATTTCTAGTCTTCTGTCTAGTTTTCCAGTCCTAATGCTGAATGATAAATACATCCATTGGTGAAAATACTGCAGTCCTTACAAACCTTTGTTTGAATTCAACTCTATTTTTTGGAAGTTATTAGGGCAGATCTTTTCTTCAATGAAACAAGACGCTTGAGTTTCATATCCTACAAAATTATAATAAATATACAAATCATAAATTTTGCACATGAATGGCACCCATTACAAAGAGGTATTCCTAGGTGCATGAAATGCATAACCCACATTAACTATACATAACCTCAGTGATCTACAAGTCTCTCCTTACCTGTAGTTTCCCCCTTCTGAAGTTTCAGCTACCAGTGATCAACCATGTTCTTAAAATGCTAAACGGAAAATTCCAGAAATACATAGTTCATAAATTTAAATTTGCACATCATTCTAAATAACGTGATTAAATCTTGTGTTGTTGTTTTCTATCTGCCCAGGATCTGTCCACCGATAAGGGGAAACTACTGAGTTTATACTACAGTGTTTTATATTGTTCCTCATCTTCCTGTTCATTCCCCTTAAGTTGAATTACATTCATTCCCCTTAAGTTGAGTTACATTACCTAGCATACTCATCCCCTTCATTTACTGTCCTCTCACCTTGTCATATTCACTTGGCCAAATCACATTTCTGGTTAAATTCATTTCAGTTTCCTTTACACCAGAACTTGCACTGCTGAACAAAGCTAGAAAAAGACTCTACCATGCAAACCAGTCTTTGCATTTCTGCTCACCAAGGCAAATGTCCCTGAATACTCAATTTATCTCATCAATATGCTATTCCACTTCCTAAACAGATTTCTTGCTTCTTTGTGTCTCCTCCAAATTCCAAATTTTCTTGCACATTGAAATTTTCAGTTGATAACTTTGCTTGGACATTTTAAGCAATCAAGAAAATTTCAACAAGTTCCCACCAGCATCTTCTACACACTGTCTCCTTCAGTGCTCGTATATAGCATCCAAACTTGTCTTCTAATGCTTTGAATAGACTTAAATTTCTAGCTAAGGTGAACTCCTCCACTTATATTCTTGATGCATCATTTCCAGCCAGGATGATTTTCTCTCTTCCCAGAGCCATTACTTTCTTTTTGATTTACTAGTTCATCCCATCAGCAGGTAAGCATGCTGCTATTGCTCCTATAGTACTAATAATTTTAGAGCCTCTCTTGATCATCACCTGAGCTCCAAATACAACTTCATTTCTCTCCTTGCTCTCAGAAAAACAAAACAAAAAACAAAATAAACCAAAAAGATCTTCTTAAAAGAACTGTCCCTCCCACTGTTGGCAATCTGTCTACTCCCTGTTGCTCTCGAATTCATTGCAGCCAAGCCTTCCTTCATTCCCTGCACACCACTGTATCTAGGCAACCAATGACTTCTTTGCTAATTTAAATGGTCTGATCTCTGGCCCTTGTGCTACCTACTAGAATCATTTGACAACTTTCCTCTTTAAAGTACTTTTCTACTTCAGCTTCTGAGCAACTCTTTTCCTTTACTTTCTTTCTTCCCGTTGGTTTTCCTTGATCTCCTGTGCTACTTCCTTCTTTTCTCCCCAGCCTGAAGACTTTGAAGCACAAAGGACTCTATTCATGGAGTTTTTCTATTTTCCAGCTGCACTGATTCCTGGGTAGTCTTATTAACTTTATAAGTTAAGTATCATGAAAATGCTATTAATTCCCACATTTAAATTTCTAGCCCAGGCCTTTCCCATAAACTCAGCACTTACTTATTCAAATAACTGTTTGGGTTTTCCACTGGAACTTTAAAAGTTATGCCAAATAAAATAGGCTCAAAATGAGGCCTGTGATCTTTTCTTTGAAACCTGCCACTCTTTCTGTCTTCCTTTCTTCAGTTTATGACAATTCTATCTTTCTCAGTTGCTCATACTGAAACCTTGGTGTCATATTTAACTGTTCCTTTCTCACTTTTCACCTTCAATCAGTCAGCAAACCACAATGACTCTTGTCTTTAAAAGTTATCAACAAAATGTCTTTGTTCTTAAAAAATAACTGAAATATTTAGTGGGAGCAATTCATAGTATTTTCAACATGATCAGAAAAAGCAACCTAAAGAAAAAAAGCAAGGGATGGAGAGGTAAATGGGGCAAAAAGTAAATAATTGACAAATCTGACTAAATGTATGTGGGACTTCTGTGTAATGTCTTTGAAACTTTCCAGTAGGTTACTAGAAATATATCTAGAATTCATCACTAAGCATCTCAACTGCTACTACCCTATACCATCATCACTGGCCTTCAGGCTGTTCTTAATACAATTTTCAGATATATTTTATTTCAGTATAAGCCTGGAGATATCATTCCTTTGTTCAAAACACCCCAATAGCATTCCTTCTTACTTTGCGTGAAACACGAAGTTCTTTGTGATCTATGAGGCCCTACATGATTTGCTCCTTCTTTCCCATTAACTCTAGCCCCAACTACAAATCTCCCCTTCACTCACTGCTCTGCAGCTACATACATTCCTTGACATTTTTGAAGGCTTCTAGGAATGTTCCTGCCTCAGGACATTTTTAATATGAGGTTTCCTTAGCCTTGAAAATTACTCACCTACCTTATGCCCTAACTTTTTCAGGTCTTTTGTCAAATAATCACCTCCTCAGTAAAGTCTCTTAAACATCATACATAATAATTTAAATTACCCTCAACTCTGGTTTGAATATTCTTTCTCATGTGCTTTATTTGTTTCTCCAGCACTTGGCACTAACATTGAATTTGCTTTCTTCACCTGTCTAGTGTATTTTCTGCATATCTCTAAAAGATGAATTCTATGAATGCAGATCTTTTTGTTCATAAACTTTGATATTCCCTGCATTCAAAACAGACACATAAAAGATACACTCTATAAATATTTGTTGAATGAGAAAATGTATACTGATCCAATTTTACAGTAGTTTATAGAATTCTACCTATCATCAAAATATTTGGTTTCTTATTATCAAATCCATTGAAAATTGGCCATACAAATCTGTGGGACATCCTGAGATGTCCTGTGTGGGCCACCAGCACAGATTATCTCTTATTTTGTGACACAAAGAGGTAGAAAAAGATATTTGTCTTTCTTTTTAGCTCCTTAGTTCTATCTTTTCATTGACAATTTTTTAACATTTCAGAAGTACTTCTTCTGCTCATATACTGTTGGCTATTTGGATATACAATTCTATGTGTGAAATAGATCCTGATGAGTAGACATTTCTGAAATCCCCTGGTAATCACATCTGAGAGTGCATATGGTTTGCATTGTTTCCTTGGATTTGTGTAACTCTCTAGGTATGTTGAAACCTTTTCTTTGTCCTTCATCATATATTAATATCATCTATCTTTTTCTGTTTTTATTTCTCTTTTCTCAACAGGTTGCAACATTTTCTGGATTCTTTTAAGAGTTATTTCAAGGGACCACAATTTTATCCAGCTTGTGTAAGACAGCCTCAATAAATACAGTTTGGAACTGAGCATTTGTTTACAAGATAACTGCACCAGTAATGATATCAGGTCAAGGATGAGTTTGCAATGGGAAAAGATCACGTGCACTGAAAACTTCTTAATTGGATTCCTATAAAGAGTGTTCCAGAGTGGCTGAATAAACTCACTGGCACAGTTTTATGGGCCACTGGAAATATTCCAAGGAGCCGCTAAAAAGGAAATCAGATCTTTGTTTATGAATTTCTTCTTCCTGGTTTATTTCACTCCACACACCTATTTTGAGATGGAAAATTTGCGTGCAATCATCATAATCAAATTTCTTTGTGATCATGTGTCAGTTCAGACTCATTATGATACAAGTAAAGCAAATCCAGCTGGCACTCACAAAAATAATACAGAAGATATATAAGCTAATAACAGTCAGAAGAATAGATCTCAGGACTCACCCAAAGCTTTCATCAGGGATCTGGTTCTTTTGTATTGCTGTCTTCTGCTGCTACATGTTGTGCTCTTTCCTAGGTGACTCTTCTCA
>RJWT010030589.1:0-14609 GCA_004365215.1 Cuniculus paca | reverse complement strand
CCGGGCGCTTCCAGAGCAGCATGGGACGGGCCTCACCCTCTGCGCACCCATCAGGGTGCAGGGAGCGAGCAGACTGGATGGTGCTCCAGCCTCCTCAGAGTTCCCGAGACGCCCAAGGGAGAGGAGCCTCCTCCCCAGGGGCAGGGGCATGGGCTCACCCAGCTGTGTCTCATTTGTGAGCAGGGTCCTGGTGCTATCTAGAAAACACTGGAAAGACATCCCCTTCACCGACCCGATATCCTGGGCGTTTGCCGGGCCGAGTGCGGGGGAGACGTGTGCCCTCGTCGAGGTATCTGGAGTGGTGGGGTGCACAGGAGCTCGCTGTCTTCCTGCAGCAGGTAGAAGTGCGTTTACTCGCATCCTTTGGATGCTGGTGTAGATCACTCTGAAGCGCTTGCTGTGTCTCACTTGTCACATTGTTGATGCTGTCACAGAGGCTTCTAGCTCTTGTGCGGTGCCCGGGGACAGCAGCTGACGCCTGCTGCGTGTGCCCAGAGGCCCTGTGCAGGTCCCTGTTTCCAGCTCACGAGGACGCTCTGGCCGTGTTTTTCCTTCCTGTTCCTACTGTGCCCAGGAGGAGTTGGTGTCTGGGCAGTGGGCTGTGTCCTGGCGCCCCATTCTGGGTTGGAGCTGGGGATGAGGGCACCGTGGGGTGAGCCTTCATGGCCCTGGGACCAGCGTTTGCCTGACCTCACCGGCCGGATGGATGTACAGGGCGTGACATGTGATAGAAGGACCCCAAAGTTGATGCTGCGACTCCAAAGTTCACTTCAGGAAAAGCTTCCCCCAAGGCAGAGAGCCTTGGAAAATGCATGATTGTGCATCTCCCCTCATTGTGTGCGCATCTCCGGAACCCGTCAGGAATGGCTCTCGGTGTCCTGGGAGAGAAGCTGGTGGGGAGGACACAGGGTCGCTGTCCCTCCCTCCCTGCCCGGTTGGTCCCTCAGCGCTTCATTGAGTGCAGGTTCAAGTCCGTGGTCTGAAATCTGGAAAGCCTCACGGCGGAGATCTCTGGAACTCATTTGCAGCAAAGCCCCGGCTTCTGTTTGCTTCCTGTCCCCTGGTGAACATTGCTGACTCCCTGCGGTGCCATCCCTGGGATCGATCCCAGCTGGAGAGACGGGGAAAGTCCAAGATTGAGGTGTCCTTTCCAGCGAGGTCTCTCTCCTCAGCCTGCAGATGGTGGCTGCCTCTCACTGTCCTCAGCTGGCCTTCGTGCTGCGTGGGGAGGAGGTGGGGCATTTGCTGTCCCTCCTTCTATAAGGACACCAGTCCCCTGGGATTGCATAGAGGACCCCTCCCCCCTGAAAGGCTGTGCCTTTGATAGTCACATCGGGACTCAGGGCTGTGACACAGTTCTGCCTGTCACAGCTGATGCATCTCTCGTGGACGACTGTGCTGGTCTCTGAGCTGGTCTCCCCACTTCCCCTCTCCCTGGTGACCCAGTCCCAAAGGAGACTCCCGGTGACTCCCACGACCTGAGTCCCCCTGCCCACAGTGGCTCTCCAGGGTGTGGAGCAAGGCCAGGTCTCCCCGCGGGCGGCCCAGGCGACTGTCCTGCCTGTGGTGTGCGGCTTTTCGGCAAGTGCCAGTTGCTGTATGTAATTCACGTGTTTGGGGGAAGTAGTCGGAAGAGTGGCAGGGTCTTTGCTCTGCCCGCCTCCTGCCAGGCGCCCTCCTCTGCTGCGTTCTCTGCCCCCTTCCGGTCTCAGCTTCACTTGGACCTGCAATGAGCTGTCCTCGGTAGCTCCTTCTGACCCCTACTTCCTTGGGGTTTCTTTTTTCTGCTTTCTGTGGCACTTACCAAGATGTGATGCACACTTTGGGGTGCTTGTTTCTTGCCTGATCCCCAGTGCTGGACTGAAGGGTCCCCGAGGGTCCAGATGTGTCCCAAACACTCAATCCGAATGGGGTGATTTGGGGTGTACTGCGTGTGTTTGCTAAATGACCTTATGTGGCGTAGAGGGTTACACAGTTGGGGTGCTCAGGGGAGTTTTAAAAGTCAGGGGAATCCTTAAAACTGTATGACACATTGGCGAATGGGTTTTTTTTGTTGTTGTTCCGTACCTTCTCCCTTGTATATAAGGAGACATGTTAGATACTGGAAGTGTGAAACTGAGATATTTTTAAATTTTCATTTTGTTTGGTTTTCTGTTTTTGAGACAGGATCTTGCTGTGTAGTTCAAGCTGGTCCTGAACTCAGGGTCATGGTTGATACATTGTGTCAACTTGAGCAGTTTAGAAGTTTAACTGAGAGACTCAGCAGGGAGCCAGGGTTCTTACTTTGTAAATATCCTCATCATCCAAAGGAGGGCAAGGACATTTTGTGAGTGTTACACCCACCCTGAAGGGAGGGGGGTGGCCTGTGTACAATATAAGGGAAGGGAAGAGGCTTGCTTTCTCCCTCTTTTGCTCTGGCTGCTGCCTTGAAGTGTTGCCCCTGTGCCATGCCACCCTGCCTTGGAGCCAGCTGATTATGGACTGAAATCTCCAGAAACTGTAAGCTAAATAAACCTTTCCTTGCTTCACTTTTCGTGTCAGGTGTTTCGTCCCAGCAACGAGAGGAAAGTAATCAAGATGCTCACTCTGTAGCCCATGGCAGTCCTCCTGCCTCAGCCTCCCGAGTGCTGGGACAGGCATGTGCCACCATGCTCAATTTTTAAAATATTTTTTAACTGATAACTGAAAAGATATGTGGTACGCTGTGCTATTTGGATGCACATATATGATAGGTAACGAATAGGTCAGGATGATTAGCAGTCAACACCTTGAAGATTCACCCCTGTGGGTCAGGTGCATTCCAAGTCTCCCGTGCGGAAACACAGGGCCAGGTGTGGTAAACTGGGTTCTTCCTGCTGTGCTGCAGTGGCCCGGGACTCTCCTCCCTCGCTGTGGTATGTTGGGTGCCTGCCGTCCAGCCCCCTGCCGGCCGCTCCCCTGCAGTCCTCAGTGCACCTGCTGCTTTACTCTTCCCGGTGAGCGGAGTCCTCCCTGTGGGGACGGGCGTTCCTTCTCTCTGCCGAGCCCCGCTTGTGGGTGTTGTGGCCACAAAACACTTCCCAGGGAGTCCGAGCCCTGGGATCCATGGCAGCTGACCACTCAGTTTGCCAGCAGGGTGTGGAGCCCTGTTGGTGTGTCCGGTCACAGGCGGAGGTGCAGGCCCACGTGGGCACCCATGGGGGAGAGCCCGCCGTAGTTACTACCATTTCTTCCGACCGTCACGAGCCGAGTTTCAGCACGGATTCCCAGGCTGGAGAGCTGACTCCTAACAGATCCCAAGTTGAAGAGCTGAGATGAAAAGACCGTTGTCCAGCAGGTGGATCTTGTCACAGGGTCTCTAGCTATGCCATTTCATTTATTTGCTCATTTTCAAGACAAATTTAATGAGTGCCTTTGGAATGGAGGCAATTTCCAGAATCTCATTAGGAATAGAAGTTTAAAAGTGTTTCTAGTTCAGATTTATCACTCCTTTGCTGATTTGTATAAAAGGAATATGACCTGTCACTTTTTTCATTTCTTTTGTTTCAGGTTGCACATTATTTCTTTCTGCAAGTGAATAATAATAATAATGACATTAAAAAATGGGGTTATGTTTCATGAGGTGCTGTGCTCTGTATTTGGGATCAGTGGTTTTCATTAACGTCATTATTGTTATTGGCCCCATTTTACCGGTGACAAAATCAGGTTCAGGGAGTTTGGAGTTGTCCCAGGTCTGCCCAGCTAACCCTCCACAAACCTTTGTTTCGAGGCATTTTGTTCAACGCTAGAGTCTGCCCTTCATCTGACTGCTGTCCCCTTTGGCCTGCTGGTCAGCCTGGCACCTGGTTGTCTCTATCAGTGCCCCACGTATTCCCTCCTGGCCTCACTGAAGAATGAGTCATGGGTGCAAAACAGGTGGATGCACCAAACCTTCAAGACCACCTAAAGGAGAACGGAAGAAAGCACTGCAGACATGCAAGTGTGCGTACCAAATGCTTAGCATTTTAGACTTACTCTTCATCAGAAATGGGGAAATCTGTGAGGATTTTGCTTTTAAAAAATAGCCAGCTGTAGCCGGTCAGCACATGTTTGTTGTCCAACATTTCTTCTCAGCCAGCAATTAGTCAGTGACTGCAGAATTCCAGGCGCAGATCTGACTAGCAGAGAGTAAGCCTGGATACCCCATTTGCCCTCGTCTCCATGGTAACACAGGGTGCACCCCCCCCACTCCAGGTTTGAGTTCACAGAGCTGCAGTTGCTGAGTGCTGCCTGCAGACTTGAGGATGTGATGCCTTGTGGAATGAGGGTGTTCTTCTTTCTACTTTGGAGGCTTTCCTGGGCTTTAATAGGCATGCATTTTATCCTAAAAACAACAAAATAAGCAACCATGTCCTGTGTCCTGCGCGGACATTGATACGCATCCGGCACCTCCGGGGCTTGGCCAGGTCCCAGCCTCCTTGTGGGTGCAGCGTGGGACTTCTGCACTGGCTGGAGGCTCACTTGCTGTTTATCACCTGGCATGACTGTCCAGATGTGCTTGCAGCTGCCCAGAGCTCTTGGTGAATCTGAGGTCCGGGGCAGGTGCAGGGGCTGCTCTCTCACTGTGTTGAAGGCGAGCAGAACCTGTTTGCTCTAAATGAGTGAAGCCAGATCAGCCTCTTCCCCTCCTGGGATGGATCTGGAGGGAGGGCGATGGCTGGGGTGGCCTTGGATAGCACCCAGCAGTTCAGAGCCCAGGACCTGTCTGCGCTGCACCACCATCCGCACTGCTGTTCTGAAGGTCTGGCTCTATCTCTAGAAGGAGCCTTTTTTCTAAATTTGCCATCACCTCGAATCCTGCGTTTGAAATTCTGCATTGAAACAGCTGAATCTGAAACCAGTCCTGGATACCAGATGTAAATATGGGTGTCCAGGGATGTTAATGCAGGAACCAACACTTATCATTTTTTTTCTTTTTGGTACCAGAAAGCGAACTCGGGACCTCCTGCTTGCCAGGCAGGCGCTGTGCTGCTGAGCTGTGTCCCCAGCCAGCTGCTTACCTTACACCACACTTGTTCACAGACCTGTCCCGTGCACAGTCTCCCATCTGGCTGGCAGCCCAGCAGGGAAGAGGGGTGCGCGTGATGATTTTGCTTCCACGCTGCACACACAGCAGGGTCAGGCGTGCCGGGGAGGTTTCCTGGCTTCACAAGTGGCCTGAGTCCAGCACCCTCTCCCGGCTTGGACCTGGGCTCCCCACAAACAACGCAGAAGACAGAGCTGGGCGGGATCTGCGGGTTTCATTATGCGTGCAGTCTGGCTAGGAATTCAGCTCCCGTCAGGGTCCTCTTTGTCCTCCTGGAGTGCCCCAGTCCCTAGCAAGCCTCCGAGCCTGGGTGGGAGGAGGGGCCTTCTGGTGCCAGGCTGATAGCCCCGCCGTCCGGCACGCAGGGTGACCTGGGTGCTCTCTCAGCCTGGTTTCTTCTGTCGCCCAGTGGGGCTGGGCCTGGGACCTGTGAGGCCCCTTGAGCGGGCCTGCTGGGGTGGGCAGTTTGGGGTTCCACGCAGGGCTCCCTGCGTGCATGAGGACCTGCAGGCCTGGAGAGCAGTGGAAAGCCGGAGTCCAGGCTCACGCACCACAGAGGCTGCGTTGAGGATTTGTTGGTGTTTTAGATTTTTCTTTTTAAACAGCAGATAACATCCAGGCATGCGTTGCACCCAAGTACTGCTTCTTGGAAAGCATTCGAGGCAGAAAGAGCCCCTGGCTTAGCTTACTTTGCCCTAGAAACGCCTTGAGTGAGTACCTGTGGCCTCCCGCACACATGGTGGCCACCGGGCATGGCCACTGACCTCATGGACGCGCCGAGCGTGGGCAGCGGTGCTGGCGTGTGAGCGTCACATTAGCACCCTGCAGATTAGGCTGGCTCACCTTGATTTTGGGGTTCGCAGTTGCACCTCTGCAAGTGTCCCCCCAAACCTCAGCTGCTTCCTTGCCCTGGTGCATTTCTAGTCTCATTCTCACAGGGGAACGGGGTCAGGGCACGGTGCCAGTGACTGTCCGGGTTGGAGCGGCTGGATTGGTGGCCGAGTCAGTGCAGTTCCACTGTGTCCTACCCTGCCGTGTCACCGGCTTGGGCAGAAGCCTGCCAGTTGCAGTTCCTGGGGCTGGGAGAGTCGGCAGGGGTGTTATGAAAACAGACCAAATGCGGGAGGAAACCACCCCAGGAGAATCACACCCATGGGCTTCTGACTAGGATCTCTCCCAAAGAGCCAGAGCCCTGAGGGGCGGGATTTCAGGCTTTTAAAGGGAGAGTGAGAGAGGATGTACATAGGCGCATATGATTGGCGGGTTGGGTGACATCATGGGTTGCTAAGGGAGTTTAACCATTTCAGGTTAACATCATAAGGCTACCACTTATACAAAGGAAGGAATGTCCTTTTGCGTTTTAACTTACATTGTAAGGCCATCGGTTACCCAAGGGCAGCAAAGACAGGGATTTACACAAAGGAAGAAGTGTTTTGTTATCGGGCCTGCCGGACATGTCTGTTTGGTCTTGATGGGCATCCTGGGCAAGCTTTTATTTAACATTTTAATTTCCCCCCTTCAGGGGTCCTAAGGGGGGCCCTCGGTGGTGGCAGATCTGCCCCAGGGCAAGGGCCTCAAGGTGTCCTGTGGGGGGAGTGGCCAGCCCTGTGTCCTACAGGGGTGCAGTGACCACTCCTATCCAGTGCTGGGCTGGGCCTCCTGCTCCTGCCAGGACGGGAGATGTCTGGGAGCTTGCCACTGGGCACTCAGAGAGGGATGGGGTCCCCTGAGTCTTGAGGACCTACTGCTACTTGGCTTCTGACCCCAAATTTATTTTTGTCCATTTATTTGTTTTTGTAGTGGGAAAGAGAAGAGCGATTTTCCATGACACATAACTGATGGGAGGATTGGAGGTCAGTCTGTTGGAGGCCTGGGAGAGACAGGGCAAGAAGCGAGCTCTGCAGAATGCAAGGAAAGGAACCCTGCTTCTCACTGTCCCCACGTCCTTTAATTCAGGGACCGTGCGAAGGATTGTGGTAGCCACAGCAGTGCAAGCAGCAGCAGTCACGATAGCAACCATCACAGTAAAGACGGGAGAACGCATCCCAGAGGCTGTGGGTGAAGGAAACGGCAGTCAGGTTCCACACACAAGTGCGTTGGCACCGGGCATAGCCATTTCGAAGGATGTTTATATACCGAGGGCTCTGTAGTGGTCTCTCTTCCTTGTCTCATTCTGGAAGCTCATTTTTTTCACCAGGGAGGGAGAATTTGTGATCAAGTGGTAGGTAGCTCCAGTCCCTTTTTCTTGATTGCTGATGATAACTATCAGAGAGCTGTGGGAACCTAGGAGAGACAAAGAAAAGCTAGAGCTGAAGCAGCAGGGGCGCTGGGAAGGAACAGGGGGACGTGGTGTCCCCTGGCCGGGAAAGCCCACAGGGGGACGGGGATGGTGGGGAGTTAGGGTGAGGTGCTGGAGCAGCTGGGGAAGGAGCAGGAAGCCCCAGTAACAGGTGGGAAAGCAGCCAGGGCTGACTGTGTAACCTTGTATGAGAGGTAGAGGAGTAAAAACAGGCTTGGGGCTGGTAGGACCAAAGGCAAGAAGCAGGTGGGGCACGAGGAAGGCGGGCCAGGTTGTGCCTACAGCAGATGGTCCCAAGTTGGGGCGCACGCAGTTAGGAGCTGCTGCTTGCCCTGTCCCTGGTCTGCACATCACGGACAGCAGCTGAGGGCTTCTCCTCTGGGCCCCCTGGGTACCTGGCTGGTGGGACCCCCTCTTTGAGCATTCCTGACTCTGCCAGGGAGGAGTTGCATTTGGAGCGACATGCTCACTTGTGCTCATGGTGGCTGCCAGCCTGGTGAGTGGTCTGGCACGACCTCAGGAGCCAGGACACCCCGAGCAGGAGGTGTGGACAGCGCATGGCAGGATCAAAGACACGATTCCTGGCTTTGTGTTCCCAGATAAGTAAACTGAGGCTTGCTTGCTTGGTAGCTGCATAAGGTGCAGTCATCAGGCCGGGGGGCAGGACATGCCCTGGACTAAATGACACCTTAGGATAACTGAGCTGACAGACACCTTAGGATAACTGAGCATCCCCTGCCCCGGGGACAGGCTGGCACTGTGCATCAAGAGTATTACTACTGGGCTGGGGATATAGCTCAGTGGCATAAGCACCTGCCTGGCAAGTGCAAGGTCATGAGTTTGATCCCCACTACCACCCCCCAAAAAAAGAGTATCAGTACTTACAACCTGTTGAACATAGCACCCAGAGGCCCTGGTGGGTATGAGAGGTCTAGCTCCCGAGTCCCTGCTGCCGGCGCTCCAGGCTGTGACAGTGGTTATGTCCACACCATGAGTGAGTGACTCTGGGAAGCCAGCTGATTGTTTCTTAGCTTATTGTCACCTGAAAATTCCTAAGGAAGAAAGCTCATCTCTGTCCAGCATAATATTCTTTTGTATAAAGGACATGCAAACCTGCTTTGCCTTGAGCCCTTTGTTTTTATTTTGCCCATCTGCATCACCTGGGCACTAGCGTCCACTCATAGTGTTGTGTAATTGTTGACCAGCTCTGGTCATCCATTCACTCACCCAGCATTCAAACACCCACTGCCCTGGGGCTGGACCCTGAGGATGTGATAGCAACGAGACCTGCCATCCCTGCTCCTCAGACAGAGTCTATATGCCCACCTTGTCATGTGTCTTAGTTACTTTCACGTTGCTGGGACAAAACACCCAACACCTACAAGTTAAAGGAGGAAAGGTTTACTTCACCTCCCAGTTTATAGAGGTTTCAGCCCATAGTTGGCTGGTTCCAAGACAGGGTGGCATGGCAGAGGGACATGGTGCAGAAGAAACAGGCCATGGCAGGGCAGGCAGGAAGCAGCAAGGAGCGAGCTTTCCTTCTTTCTGTCCTTCTGTAGTCCATCCAGGCTACAAGCCTATTGATTGGTTCCACCCACACCCAGGGTGGGAATTTGGTTATCCACACCCAGAACTATGCTAAACCAATTTAGTTATCACACACCCTTAATCTGAGTATCACTTACCCTAGCATCACACACCCACAGTCCAGCCACCTCCCAAAAGCCCTACGTATGAGTGCATGAAGCTTTCAGGGGACATCTAGATATAAGCCGTAACACCTTTTAATGCATATGTACTATATTTGTGCCTTAGACCATTTAGAAACTAAAGTCATACTGGTTATAGTGGCACACGCCTGTAATCTCAGCACTCAGGAGGCTGAGGCAGGAGGACTGTTGAAAGTTTGAGGCCAGCCTGGGCTACGTAGTGAGACCCTGTCTCAAAAAACCAGAACCCACCCCCCCCAAAAAAAAACCCAAAACACAAGAAAAACCAGTCATTTCTCAGAGTTTTGGAGGCTGGAGTGCAAGATCAGGATGCCAGCAGATTCTAACTGATGAACAGTGCCTCTTGCTGTGTCCTCACCTGATAGAGCAGGTGAGGGAACTCTTCAGGACCTTTTTTATAAGTGCACCAATCCCTGGTTGACTAGCCAAGGGCCTGCCTCATGATTCCGTCACCCTGGGGTTAGGATTTTAACACAGAGAATTTGTGGGGGATGGGGGGGAAGACATTTAGGACAGGGTGCTTGGCTGTGTTGCCCCTGGTAGATTTCTTCTCATGAAAAGTTGAGGGTCATCCAGTTCATTGAGAGAAGTCAGGAACAAAAACTGACATAAGCTGAAAAGCCATCTGAAGTTCTGAGTCAGAAGATGCTTCTGGTACCATCTACATGGGTGGAAAAGAAAGTCCAGGTTCACGCTTATTTTTTGCCTTTTAGTAAGGTGAAAGAAAGGGGGGAGGGCCAGGGATTTAGCTCAGCCACACAAGCTGCCAAGCGCAAGGTCATGAGTTCGGTCCTCGGTACCAACGAAAAAAAAAAGAAAACCTAAGGGGGAGAAAATGTCCAAGAGCCAGGCTGTTGCCTTAGCAGGAGGGATCAGGTTCTTGGCTGTCAGCGGACGGTCCCACCACAGAGACCCCAGTGGGCACCTGGCTTGTGGACGGACTCTCGGGGGTCTCACACAGGGATGCTGATCTGGAATCTGATCTTGAGCGCTGCAAGAAAGGCATTGAGGTCAAAACCTTGACAGCTACAAATTTACATGAAAAACAACTCACCAATCTAGCACTGCTGGGGTCACCTGATTTTGGATGATGCAGGAAGTTGCTTCTCATTTAGCGACGGTTGCAGGCCCTGGGTTCGGGAAGAAGCTATGTGGGAGGTGTAACTTGCTTCTTGACCCCGAAAGGAGGGGCGTTAGGAGGTGCTGCATAGCTGAAGTTAAACAGTACACGCCCTCCATCCCGCCTGGGTGGGTGACTGAGAGGGCGCTTGCCAGGGTCAGGCGGGCTGTGGTCACAGGCGACAGATGGGACAGATAGGCTTGTCTGCCTTTGGAATGAGCTCTGACCCAGCTCCAGCTCTTACTCTGCGTGGACCCCAGTTCCTGATGGACTCTCCTGGGCTTCTGGACATCCACCTTGCTGTCCTCCCTTGGGGACAGGGATGAGGACAGCGAGCCAGCGGTGCACGCACTGGCACTCAGGTGTCTCCTTACAGAGCAGCGATCTGTGATAGGGCTGTCTCCTCATGACCTCGCCTGAGCCTAAGCAGGTCCTAAACCCATCTCCAGCACCTTGTGTTAGGGCCTCAGTAGGCTCGTTCAGTGCGTAGCAGGCCACTTCCCCACATCTGCTCAGGAGCAGGGTGTGTCCTGGGCTTCGCCCGGAGTGAGCAAAGGCCAAGGGAGGCGGTGGCTGAAGCAGGGCTCAGGTGTCCCCTGCAGGCCCCACCTCGGGCCAGGCCCTGCTCTGCAGACTCCCATTCTGGTCCTGTGGCTGGTTTGTCAGCTGGATTGCCCGAGTCCTCTTCCAGCCCTGGGGAAGCTCAGTGGGGAGGTAGTTGAGTCCAGCTCGGGTGTCTTTCCACAGCTCTCACTGTCTTAGCCCTGTCCACCGGGTCCCCACGGGGCCAGTGTGTTGTCCCTCTACTTCTCCTGTGGAGGGCTTTGCCTTCGAGCCTCCGCCTCTCCTGTCACATGGCCAACTGCAGTGTCCCCACACCCATCTTGGGGCCACCTCCTCCGTGGTGTCTTCCCCAAACACCATGGGCACCTGTAAGGTGGACCTGGTTGGGTTCTCTTGTGACCCACGTGACACTGTGTTTGGAGACGGAAAGGCTGCCTTAGAGATGGAGCAAGCAGGGAACGGGAGACCACAGCCGTCACGGTCATCCCGAGGCAGCCTGGGGCATTCTGTAACGAGCACCCATCTCTAATGAGCTGGTCTGCCCCATCTGCACACTTGAGTGGTCACGAGGGGCAGGGGGTCCTGATTCCCGTCACGCTGTGATTTATGATGCCGCTGTACTTAGTGCGGTGCCCAGGCCTGCAGAGGTGCACTCGGGTGTAATTAGAGACTCCCTCGCCGTGTGCGTTCTCTGAACGGGAGGCCGAGCGTGCCTGGGTTGGTGAAGCAGGAGGCCGAGCCATTTGCAGACAGCTGCACGTCCGCGACAGCCTCGGGTTTGCGCTGACGTGTAGATTTGGAGATGCCGTCTCGTCTCTTTACAGCGCGCTCATGAATTATAAATACGATTTGCATTTCCTACCTTTGTAGGAATTTCCAGTAAATATGTTTACAGACGAGACAAAGGGGCCCTCCCGGCCGGTCCCAGTTTCGGAACACGGCAGCCCGGGGTCTGTGGGCGACAGTGTTGCCTGCGTCCGTGTTCTGGGTGCAACCTTTGAGGACCGAGTCGCAGGCTATTGGTCAGGCACCGGCAGCGTGGCGCTCTCCTTGGCAGCCCTCCGTCAATATTGATGTTAATAATTATGCAAAATTATTCCAGTCTGTAGCCGCAGCCTCACTGGAGAACAATCAGACATGCCTTATTTTCTAATTGTAATCCGAGCGCAGCGTCAGGACTTTGTCTTCCAAATTGCTTGTTGTCTCTCACGCCTTCTCTTCTCAGCACAGCCCGGCAGTTTGCTTCCCAGGCGGGCGTGCAGGGGCGGGTTTGCCGGTGGGAAGGGAGGGCTGAGCCGGCTCCAGGGCGGCACTTACATCCTCATCCCGGTAGGTGCCTCTTAATTGATGGCACCTCTGTCCTGGCCTGGAGGCGGTGCCTCTCATGGCGATCTGCTTAAATGGGGCCCAGGCGCCCTGCCCTGCGTGTGATGCTCGTGTGTAATCGGGCCAGGGCTGCGGTGAATAATTCATGTCATCTGCGGCCCTCGGCTCTGTAATGAGATCTCAGGGGCAGCACCTTGCGGGCCTGGGCCCTTCCACATGATCTATGAATTGGTCTTTGCCTTTGTGCTCATTCAGACTGACAAATACACACCTCACGGCTGGTCGTTTTCAGGTACCAAGGGAGCAAGCCGGGCTCAGGGCATGTTTTCCCAGGGCTCTAGAACCAGTGGGTGCATGAAATTCGTACAAGAATTGCTGGATAGAATTTGAGAGGCTCAGCTGGTGCCTTGGTGGCCCTTCTGCACCAGGGGCCAAGACAGGAGTCCTGGGAGTCTGTCCCACACGGGTTTGTGTCCTGGGACAGATCTCGGCTCCAAGCCTGGGTTGTCCAGCCAGCAGACACCACGTTCTTCTGGACACACAGCCCAACATCACCACATCCTCGTGTCCCCAGGTTTAGCTCAGGTGTCTGTCACCTCTCCCCGCTCACCCATGAGACTTCTGTGATCATGGCTTGGGTTGCTCTTCCTACGCGAGCTGTACTTGGCTTCCCAAGGTGAGGTGGGCTGGTAAATACAAATTGTGCTGCAGCTTTGTGTTAGTACTTTTGATAAGATTTGTGAGGCACACAGTCCTAAGGGTATAAGGACCTTATAATTTGGCAGCTATTTTTGTTTTTCTGAAACAGGGTTTCACTATGCAGTTCAGGCTGGCCTTGAACTCCCTTTGTAGCCCAAGCTGGCCTCAAACTCGCAGTGATCCTCCTGCCTCAGCCTCCCAGGTTCATAGGCATGCGCCACCATGCCTAGCCTTGGCAGCTGTGTTTATAAGTGGGTTCTACTTGTAATCTCCACGTGTGTTCACTTACCACTCACGTCAGGAGCTGTGCCTCCCAAAATGTTCAGCTTCCAGGAATGAGAAATACTGCGTTGGCTGGGAGACTGGATTCAGAAACCAACAGAATGCCCTCTCCCCAGAAGAATTGTAGCTAAGCATTGATGCGTTTCTGCCTCTGGACACTGTTTTTTTCTGTTCTGCCTAAGACTATGTAGATATTGAATGGCAGGAAGAGAGAGCGAGCGAGCGAGAGAGCTCTATCACAGGTAAATAGAACCAACTGCTTGCTTATTATTCCAGGTGATTGGATAAGTTAAAGGAAGAACTGAAGTAAACTGGCAGTTGCTCTCCAGCATTCCTTTATGAGCAGCCTAATTGGCAAGCCCTCCTGGAAGCACCTTGCCCACCTGCAGTGCCGGGGAGAGGTGTAATTAACAGTGAATTCGCATCAGCAGTGCCGTGTCCCTGTGTCCCTGAGCCTGCCCTTGTCCATCTGCTGCTCGGGGAGCTTGGTGACACCTGGCTGGCCGTGGTCTGTGAGAATCCTTTGTCCGCCGGGAATGCAGTGGTCGAGTCAGAGCGTTTGGTGTTTCTGTGTGCGCATCGTGCCGAGTAATTCTAAAAGCACCTAAGTTTTCTGTCGCTGTCTGTTGCTGTCTTCCTCATCAGCCTTCTGGGCTCTGGGTACTTGGAGTCTAGAATGAAGGGTGACATGGGCCAGAGTCACCCCAGTAACCATCAAGTGTGTAGTGTGGTAGGTATTGTGGTGTGTGTCTCAGTGTCCCCCATAAAACCTCCTGCGGTCGCAGGGGACAGGCCTTGCAGAGGTGGCTGAATCTGGAGCATGTGATGCTGGAATTAAGGCTGCCTGATCAGTTCTTGAATTGCTTTGGCACCACCCTAATCCTGGCAGCCCTGGTCTAGTTTAAAAGGGGCAGAAAGACACTGGTAAGGATCGGTTGCTGATTTTGTGGTCTTCTGCCCTCCATGAACTGTTCTCTGCCACGCCACCCTGCCGTGGAGCCGGCGGAGTATGGACTGAAACCTACAAACTGTGCGCTAAATAAACCTTTCCTTCCTTAACTTCAGGCTTTGGGTATTTTGTCTCAGCAACCAGAAAAGTAACTGAGACTTGTAGCGTAGCTTAGAGGGGAGTGGCAGATCGGGATGAGGAGAGGGTGTGAGTATGAGCTTCTTCCTGTTTCACTGGGGCAGGAATGTGCGCTGTCCTAGAGGGGGAGCAGCATGTGCTAAGGTCCTGTGGTGGGATGGATATAGGAAGGGGGAAGCTGTTGTAGCTGAGGGAGGAGAGAAGGCAAGAGACAGGGTTCCCTTATTTGCTATTGAAGTGGGCTTCTGGTACAAATTCTTCCTTGGTTTTACTTACATTCAGATTGAGAGGGGTCCCTGCAGGTGTGTGCATTGCTCCCCTCTACCCCAGTAGAGGGGATGTGGCTGGCTCAGGGAAAAGCTACCTCATTCATGTGGGAGGAAGGAAGCCAGGCTGGTAACCCAGTACTCAGCAGTCTTTTGTGTGCGATAGAACACATTTTTTTTTTTTTGTCTTGT
>RJWT010030588.1:0-14606 GCA_004365215.1 Cuniculus paca | reverse complement strand
TTTTTGTTCCCATTCTCATCCTGCATAGCTTTAACTGAAATGCAGCATTCTAAAAATACGTACATGTTATTCTGGTGCCAGTGGAATAACCATAATTTTTATTTACTTTTAGTTTCTTCCTGAAGGCAAAAAGAAAAAAAAAAAAAAACACTCTGAAAGGAAACACCTGCAGAATCCAACTTATAGTCTGACTTTTCCAGCAATGTGATCCACAAACTGGAGTTTGGACACTGTTTCATTTCAGATTGGATGAAGGAATAATTGTGAAACACTTTCTGAATAGCCACCTGCTCTTTTCCCCTAGTGACAGCAACTCCACTTGACTCAAAGGCTGCATGCACCAGCACATTCCTTTCCTAAGCCCACACTGATGGCTCTGCACGAGTGACTGTCACAGTCACTGCGGAAACCCCCAGACCCTCCTGTAGTGACTAACAGAGCTCGGAACTGCTCATCTGGCCCAAGCTGCTCATCATCCACACTACAGTCACTGCCCTTTCTCATCATGCATTGATCCTTGGGCCATGGCAAAGAAACAGTAATAAAAATGACAGCTGGTAATCTCTATCTCAGAAAAGTCTAGGCTGAATGCTGTCTACATTTACTGTTATCTTGCTTTATTGGGTAAAATTATTTTAGTGCATCTCCTAGCAAGCTCATGTTTTACAAATTTGTATCTATAAAAAGACTTTTGGTAAAATAAAATTAACTTTTTTTTTTTTTGCCTGAGTCAGAAACCAAAATAGAAAATGGTTTCTCCAATGATCCAAGTTGAGATTGGGTCCCAGTTATGTACCAGGTATTGCCACTAGCCCTAGGTATGGAGTAATCAGAAGAACAGAAATGTTCTCTGAGAGCTTAGTTATATAGCTTGTAGTCTGGTGAGGAAGAGAAATGATAAGTAAATGACTTCATAGAGAGTTGTGGACTGTAGTAAATTCTACAAAGGTAAAGAACAGACTTGTGGGAGCATATAGCACTGTAGGCCACATGGGTGTTTCCATGAGACCTTGACCATAGAGATGAAATTTGATGGTTGGGTAGTGAGATGCAGGGCAGGAAGCACTAAACACAGAAAGATGGGTGTGCACAGAGGCGTAAGTGAGAAAGAAATCTGGCACATTCAAGTGTTTGGAGCAGGAGAACCGTGTGATAACAGATTTTTAACGAGTCTTGTGACCACAAAAATAACAGACTATAGTGAGTTCATAATGAAAGTCTGGAAGATCACTTAGAAGGCAGTTGTATCCATCCACACAAGAGATAATGATGGCTTTGACAAGGGTGATGACAGGAGAGTGGATAGAACTGGATAGGGCCAAGAATGACGTCTAGACTTATGGTTTATGAATATCTGAGTATTGGCTCCATTTACTATAGTAGGGGCACTGAAGACTGTTACAAACAAAATCCTAAACTATGTTTGAAGATGTCGTATCTGGGGTATTCGGGAGACTTCATGGAGGAGACACCAAGTAAACCAGATACACAGGTCTGACGAGATTCATTCAAGTGAAGACATTTGAAAGTCATTGATATTGAGAAATGATAATTGCACCAATAAGACAGAGAAGATGAAAAAAGGAAGGATTCTAGAAACAAGCACTAAGGAACCCTGATACTTGAAGTTTAAGTAGAGTAAAATGAAACAGCAAAAGAGGTTTCAAAAGGGGAGGAGGGGAAAAAGGCCTAGAAGAATGATTTTGTCCTGGAAGACAAAGGAGAAGATTGTTTTAAAAGAGAATGATTGGCTGTTGTGAAATCTGCTGAGACATCAAGTAAAATGAAAGTTAAACAGTAGCCTTCAAATATGGGGCCTTCAAGATGATTGGTGACCTTAGAAGAAGCCATTTCAGGAATGGTGGGGGTAGAAGTAGGACTGAAGTGGGGTGAGGAGTGTGTAGGAATTATGTTGTTCCACAAAAATGTGCTGCTTTATGACCCTTTCATGTGTATGTGCTTTAGCTAACAAGATACAACAACTATTAATAACATCCAGTTGCTTAGTTATACTGTGTTGTTTTGTTTTTGTTTTTTTTTTTTCCAAAGGGAGAAGGGAGAAAGAAAAAAATTGGTGTTAAATTAATTATTCAACTTAAGGGCAAAAAAAGTGATGAACCACAAAGAACGATGCTGGCAAGTGATCTAAAGGTAGGTATATTCCCTTCTGTGTAAGAACTGGGGACAAGTTTTCATGTGGGAGCACTGATAACATGAAATATTTCACTGCCCTTGGAAAGCAGATGCTTACCTGACACAAATTCTGTCTAATGAAACAATTTATGGTTTGTTCAATATTCTGTTTTATGGTCTATTGCTTTAGCATGGCCAATAAAAGAGAGAAAAGAAGGAAGAAAAGAAGGAAGGAAAAAGAAAGGGCTCTTAAGAGATAGGTTTGCCTATCTAAACTGTTTTGCTTTTACAATTAGTTTAATAAACATATCCTAAACTTACAGTCAACTAGTAATTTGGATTATCTTTGGATAGTTTTACTTCTTTATGTACATTGTATATTGTTATTACAAATGATCTAAAATGAAATACATCTTCCCATGTTTATAAACCTACATTTGTCCGTGCTCGTTTCTCCCTGCACTTTGTAAATTGCATGAATCCTTCAGGTTCCATTGCAGCTTGGTTCTCTCCATCACCTCAACTTGGCTCTCAACCCTTCCTCTTCTCTTGCTCCTAAGGTTCCTCCAATATCACGTTTCTCTGGGGTGCTCTCCTACTCCCAGTATTCTCCTTTTTCTTGTACTCCAGTGCCTATCATGGATGAACTAATCATTCACACTTTCCACGTACCTTCAAAGCCAGAGTAGAAAGTGAGGATTTTAGTCATATGTTTTATGCTAAAAGGAATCTAACATTGGTGCCAGAGAAGTTCATAACAAGAATCCCTCTCTCTCCCTTTCTTTCTCATTCTCTTCTTTCTCTCGTTCACTCTCTCTGTCTCTCTCTCTCACACACACACACACACACACACACAACTTCCAGATAAACCAATCCATCTGCGAACTAGAGACCACATTTGTTCATTTCTTCCCACACTATCAGAAATTTTCTCTTTTACACTCTCTAATACTCTTACAGAAATCTACTTGAACTGATGCCTATCAAACCAGAATCCTGGTGAATGTGCCAACAGAGAATCAAGCTCCAATGACCCAGCTCATTATAAACTTTAAACTTGGTGAATCTCTCACAGGGAAGAAATAGGACTTCCAAAAGACTGCTTTCTTCCATCATGAGTGTCAAGAAACAGTAAGGTAGAGACTGAGAGGCAGAGGAAAGCAGACAGAAAGAGGGAGAAAAAACCGTGATATCCATTCCGTTCTCCTGCCCTCCCTGACGCTCCTCATGGAAGCAGATGAAATAAGTGTAGATGAACAAATTAGTCTGTTCCTAAAATAAAAAGTAGTAATAACTTTATACAATTTATCTGAGCATTTACCATTTTTCTATGCATTGTGCTTGTGTTTGGTCACTTTAAAATGCCAGCATCCGTGCATGTACAGGTCATATTTTGGAGCCAACAATTACAGTGAAAGAAAAAACTTGTGACTCATCACCAAGACTTTCATTAGTCTTTCTTCAACCACAAGGATTCAGTACCTATAAATAATCTGTGCCTGATCCTGAGAACTCCCTGCTACTTTACATTATAAATATGCAGCATTTCATAGATACATACTCATTATTCTCAACTAGTCCACATTCCAGATCTCATCAACCCTCTTGTCTTTGTAGCACAAGTCTTAGCTCAGATGAACTCCTCCCACTCCTCTCCATACTTTTGATAAATGTGCCCTCATTTTCTCGCATTATTCAGGTCAAAATCTTGGCATGTTATATGACTGTTCCCTCTCTCACTCTCCAAGATCCAATCAGTTATCAAGTTCTATAATAATAACAGTGACCATTTTTGAATGCCTACTCAGTTCCAAGCCCTGGCTGTATAAAATGGGGTCACGTTTATGTATGCTTCGTTCTGGTTTTATTAAAGAAAATGTCGATTTTTACATTCTCTCATATGGCTCTGACTTTCACTCATAAATCCTACTTAGGAGAGTCCAGTCTAGTCGATGGAATAATTCAGTTCCCTTACATAATTTATAGTTTCTCAGGAAAACAGTGCTCAGTCTCTCGTGTACCCTTCTTTCTCTCAGCCTCCTGTCCCAGGTGGCATTTGAAAGACACCTTTGCATAGCAGCAGAACTAGGTGGGTTTCTTGGATAGAACAGTGTGCACGTGGCCCCCTGGTTGCCTGCTGAACGAGGACAAGCAGCCATGGCAAATCTCCATCTCTGTGGACCTGGTGGCATTGCTGCCAAAGTGGGTACTTCTCACTAGAGCCCAGAGCCTAGGCATTGTCCCTACTACTTTGTCCTCCCTCTAATGCTCCAGATCTTCCTACCAGCCAATAGCATAAGTGATCCTGTGTAGCTCCTGCTATGATGTCACCATGTTCCTTACTGTGGCTGTACGGCGGCCAGGCCATAAGGCTCTTAGCAGTTCTGTGGCCCCCGTTGGGGCTTCTGAAGCATTCTCTTCCACTCCACAGAATAGAGGAATCAAAACACAGCTAAAAAATTTACGAGCTCTGAGTCTCTTCTGCCTAAACAGACTACACCTCCTACCAGCTCAGATTTTTGCAGGGAGAGCCCTACATGAATTCTCCACCCAGGCAAGAGACAAACACTCAAGAATCTCTACCCATGGATCTCTCGGCTCCCTCCAGCTTCTTCCTCTTCCTCTTTCCTGGAATCAAAACAGTGAGCCTGCTCACCCTTTCTCTTCTGAGTTGGCTAGGACCTCCTTATGTAAAGCTCTAATTTAGATGTTTTTACTCAGTGTGTTAATGTAAGCGATAAAGGAATTTTTAACCTTTATCTCCAATCCCTGTCTTCTAAATCTACAACCTTACTACCCAATTTTATTTTGGATTTCAGATACTGAAGAGTACTGCTTTTTCTTTCTTTTTTTTTTTTTTCCATTCTTGCTATAAGTACACACACACACAGAGCACACAAATGAATATACACAAGTATATAGCAAGAGCTATACAGAGGGATGTACATGTCCTACAAAATGCAAAAGAGGTACATATATATTTGTTTTTTTAAAAATATTGCACACATTATACTCACAACTTCAGAAGACTGGGTTAACAAATAGAGAGTCCCTTTTGCCGTGATGCCATATTCATTATCACTATGAAGCCTCTTGGAACTACAGTGTTTTGTCTGTGTCTCACTTACAGATGATGCCAAACTACTGATCTCTGATCAGATTGTTTTCCTCATGGATTTAGTGCTGTATGTTGGCATTTTGAAAAGTCACTGTCCTAATCCATCTGTACAGCTCTAATAAAGGACCTGAGATCAGATCATTCATAAGCAATAGAAAAGTATTTTTCTTAGTTACAGAGGCCGGTCAATACCAAAGTGCAGGCTGTCTCAGCGCCTGGTGAGGCCTGCTCAGTGCTTTAAGCTGTGTCCTCGCATGGAGAAAGAGCAAAAGACAGTGAACCTATTCCCTCCAGCCTTTAGATAATGGCCCTAATCTGGTAATACGGGCTGCACCCTCATATTTTAATCACCTTCTAAGGCCCTGCCTTCTTAATGCTATTACATTGGCTATTAACGTTCAGTACATGATGAGGATGTGGGTGCGTATATTAAGACCACAGCTGCCACTTAATCTCAATTTTATTATCTGTATAAAAAAGAGGCACAATGTGATGCCTCTAAAGCTTGGCGACCTTGCTCTTTCAATACTGCCTTTATCAATAGTATGTGATCCTTGTCCCCACATACCAGTATTCAAGGGAAGTCGTCCTTCTGAAGGATCCTTGTGCTAACTCATCATGCCAGCTCCCATCATTATCCATTAAAATTATCTTCACAGTAATTATAAAGCATTAGATCTGTTGTTCGTAGGGATTGAGAAAAATCAAAGTGATGACCAAGAAGGAATTGATAGACATACAAAGATTACAGTGCTTTAAATATGAATATCCCAAACTGGACACAATTTTCATGGGAAGAGGGCTACGTTTCTAGATCACACTACACTTTAAATCCTTTAATCCAAGTGGAATTTAAAGCACTGTCCTACTACTTTCCCCTATAATCTAACTGCTCAGTGTGGTTTTGTGAACCTTGGAAATAATCCACATATTATGTAAATAATGAGGTACAATATCATAAAAATTGGGATAATTGCATAGTATTTTAAAGACATAAGTAGATTGTTTACATTTATAATCAAAGTAGTAACATATTTCAGCTTTATGTTTAGTCAAAATAGAGATTTGAGAAATAGCAGTTTTTTATAGCTTGTCAGTCTATTTTTAACTTTTTAATAAATCACCCCATGATTAACCATATAGCCTCTTTCAAAGAACTGCACCTCATACTGTTCTTTAGAAACTCTAATTACACCTTAGATTATCATTCAGAACACCTGCTTCTGTGGGTTTCAGTAATTTCAGCCCTGAATATTTTGACATAAAGAGCTATAATCATTGAGGATTCTATGGTTTTTTAAGTGTTTGGAAAAACTCCATCTTTCTAGCTAACCATAGCCTGATTCACAGTAAGCCTGACTTTTGCTTTCTGAAGCTACTGCCTACCAATCTTTCATCTTGGGTTACTAATTTAAGGAAATAGGGCTTGAGGGGCAAGAGAATGAAGAGGTCTAATGTCCTGTACTGCTTATAGGACATATTAGATGATAACTGCATTTGAAAATAAGAAGAATGGCTGTAAGCACTGGGTTCCCAGAAACCCTGTTCTCCTACCTAGTGACACATTTTTGCCTTATGTCAAGCTCTGAATGAGACAGAGAATGTCATCCTTATGCACAATGTTATTTTTCAACATAATTTAAATATAAATGACCATACTACTTTGCATACACATCCTGTATATTTACCCAACCAGTACCAACAAATGGAAAATCAGTTACACATGCCATACCTTAATAGTCTTCCAAAAATCTACTGTTAATCTCATTTTGAACTGTTATACAATAAATTTCAAATTTTTATTATTAATTCAACTTTGATATATATATAATATTGTAAAGATTATATATTAATATGGTAACAAGTGATGTTTCAATACATGTATACATAGCGTAATGTTTAATAAATTCAAAAATTTTAACTGTTGCAATGTTGAAGATAGATTGAAAATGTAGTATCTAGTCTTATTAGTTTCCTTTGGTGGCTTTGAAAAAGTTTAGCTATAGCATCTTAACCCACCTCATTTTACCTAAGAAGCTGTACTCACAATTTAGTGTTCAAAGTGATTAGGCCTCACTCTAAATGGACTATCGATAGCTGCACTGATGATTTATCATTTCTTTGTAATTAATCAGATGTGATTATGTTGATTATATCACTCTCATGCATGCCACCCAATTTTTTATTATAAAACTTTTTATTATAAAATTCAATATATACCTAACCATTAAAACTTGTTTGATAAACTAGTATATTTTACTCTGCTACTCTTAAAACTGAAGTTATGCAATTAGTATAATTAAAGGCAAATGTTCCAAATTATATGTGCCAGGTGCAATATGAAAAAAAGTCAACATTAGAAGTAACATCAGGTGAGAAATTGTGCATTCACCGGAGGCCATTAATCCAATATTTGCAATTTCTTTAGAGTGACTTTTATATAGGTAGACTGCATCTCGGAAGACTATTTGGTTTGGTCCAATAGCACATTAGATATACAGAACTGTTTTTACTGCTTGGTCTGTCTTTACTGCCCAGGGAAACAAATATTAAATAAACTCCTTTTGTCTGAACTCACTCCCTTCCTTGCCATAGATACCATCAAAACATATACAGCTTTTATTTTCATTTTCTAGGACAAGTTTTATGTCCCTTTGGCCCAATTGGTAAAAATTTACTCACTTTTAATTTTTATTTTGTTTTTAGATAGAGAGATACATCTCATCTCCAGGACATAAAACCTAGAAGCCATCTCTTTCAATGTTTTAAAAGGTTTTACCAAAACAGCCTTAGTGGCATTTGCCACAGTTAAATCTCAGTAGTGTTCAAACTCTGCATTAAGCTGCTGCCTTTGACAGCAGCTTAAAGAAGGTGATTTGCCATTAGGTTTATTACAGTACTCAAGCATGTTAGAAAAGTCAGTCTCCATCAAAGAGATGTAAGAGCTCAATATTGCTAGGAAACAAATGTAACAAAACTGGGTCTTCTAACTTGATACCTTGCACTGTGCTTTTCTGCAGGCCTTCTCCAAAAGAGGGTCTAATGAATTCAGAGTTATGTGTAACAGTATGCAACAGATTACAAAGAAACTGTTAGCAATCTCAACATTTTGGACATTCTAGGAGCAAGAGAGCCTACTTGCTTTACAGTAGTTACCTCAAATCGTTGATGAATGCCAAAAGGATGACAAAGTAAGGTTCGGCAGTGATAAACATGGTTTGTGAAAAACATGCATATGGTTTTTGGGAATCAGAGAGAAAATGATACAAAGCAGTATTATCTGTGCTCTCTCTGTTTCTCTAAGGTGGCTGACTAATGGGCAAAGCATGAAGACAGTCTCCAACCCAATAAAATAGGTTGACCTCGATTTAAAGAAACAGATTAACTGAAAAAAAAATTAAAGAAATGTCAGAGCTATGTGGCAACTTCAAACAAATGGGTTTAAAAGATATTTACAGAGCATTCTACCCTACTATGACAGAGTACACATTCTTCTCAGCAGCACACAAAATGGTATCCAAAATAGGCCACATATTATTCCATTAAAGCCTACTTGAATAAATACTAAAGAAATCATACTATGGATCTTATCAGCTCATAGTGCACTAAAACTTGAATCCCAGTTTAGTCAATCACGGTGAAGCTATTTTTACTGTACATAGGATGTCACACAAACCTTTGACTTTCTCTCTAATCATCTGTAAAATAGAAACAATAATCTGCATTACATAATTTTTCAAGGCACAGAATGAGGTGATACAGAAGTTCACAGGATTGTCAATTATACCACTTTAGGTCAAAAACCTTTACACCCCTCCAAAACCAATATTGAATACATTCAGGAAGGTACATCTTGACAGAAGTAGCTTAAATGAGTATGGTTTATTTCTTAATGATTTCAGAGAAAGGGTTACGTGAAGCCTTCCTAAAATAACCCTATTCTCCAGTAATCCTGCATTTCATAGATAATAGGTTCCTTATCTTTTAATCCTGTTTCATAAGCAGTTGGTATTCTAATCAGAGATGCTTTCTCCTGAGTTCAATGAAAACATGCATTACAGAAAAATGTCTCATCAGTATATCATATTTATGGCTTACCTAGGAAAAACATGAAATATTTTTTATTTTCTTAGTGGATTCAACTTCTTGTTATCATTTTCCGAGAGTAGGAAGCTGACACTTAAGATATATTCTGCCTTATATTGGCTGCACATTATTCAGGGTTTTCAACAGACTGAAACCTAGACATCTTCCACTGTGTAATTATATGTTTATGTTATCACTTGAAAATGTGTTGCTGATCATAAATTGCCCTGAGATCATTGTTGGTAAGGGAGGCAGGTTAAAATAATACAGTTTCACTGAAATTACTGCTTGTGGGCACTTAGATCCACGCATCTGGGAAGATAGGACCTGGAATAGCACAGGAAACATAACAGGAACAAACAAAGAGGAACAGTGTGATAGAATTTAGAACATTCATAAGCTAGCAAAAATAAAAATAAATTATACATGGTTCACTTGGATGAAAATTGAAATCAATAGAATGATGATAGTAATTAATATTTAACTTGACATATGAAGGCCCAGTAACAAGAAGTCAATTTGCCCTTCCCATGAGCCAGCGCAAGCCATGAGGGGACCGGAAGGAGAAACAAGCCAATTCACCCTTCCTGTGAGTTGGTGGAAGCCATGCTGGACCTAGGAGGAGTAACAAGAAGCCAATTTGCCCTGCAAGTGAGCCATTCGGGATATGGGCTGGGAGACAAGAGCACAGCCCCACCCCCATACCCAGAAGCAATCTGCTGATTCAGAGGACAGGCTGAGTTGATAGCAACTGAGGTACCAAAACAACTTGATGCTTGCATTGTTTGATTGACTGTGCAGGCCTAAGGCCAGTAGTCTGAGCATCTATTAAGAGGATAACAATATGCAATATAGCAAATATGGGGGATTTCCTTCTGTCTTGTTTTTGAAATCCCTGTTCTGTTTTTGTTTGTTCCATTTTATTGTTTTGTTTTATTCAATGTTCTGTTTTGATTCTGTTCTGTTTTGTTTGATTTTCTTATGTCTGATGGTATGGGCAGCAATTTTGAAGATAGTAAGAGGCATTATGGTAGCTATTGTTAATTTTCTATTATCCTGTTTTGAAATCCTGTACCACATTCACTGTGTTGTTTGCACTGGCTTTATTGTTTTATTTTGTTTGGTTTTATTCTCTTTAAAATATACTTTGGTTCTTTCATTTTGATTGGTTTTATTCTGTTTTGTTTCATTTGAATTTATTACGTCTGATGGTATGGACATCTATTTTGAAGAAAACAAGAGATATTATGGAAGCCATTGTTGATTTCCTATTATCTTGTTATGAAGTCCTGTATCACTTTTATTGTTCTATTCTGATTGGCTTTATTCTGTTTTGTTTTGCTTGTTTTTTTTTCTCTTTAAAACAAAAAAAAGAAACATAAAGCCTCAATATTTCCATCTTTAAATTTCAAAAGAGTAGAATAATCTATGGCACATGGAACTCAGTGTGTCTTTGTCATCTTTTCTGCCAATATCTCTCATGTTAAAATATATTATTATATTATTCTACTAAAAGTATAAAAGTTTCTCTGTGTCATTCAGTGAGGTGACAGAAGGACACTGTTTTCTCATGAAATAAACAGTATATTCCCTATCAATAGCAAACACTGGGATCAACTGCAAAGCCTTAAGAAAAGGTGTCCCATATACTATAAATTAGAAGCTCAGACCATCTAGACACTATTTTTTTTTTAAACTCTACAGTTGACTCTGATATGAACTGTTAAGAATGCCTGGAATACTATTTCCCTGGTGGTATTTGCTGCACAAAAACTTTGCTTCTTTATTAAAGGCTGAATCATTTTCCATGTGTATTTATACTACATTTTCTTTGTCCATTCATCAGATAGTAGACATTTAAATTGTTTCTGTTTCTTAGTTATCGTGGATAATGCTGCAATGAATGTAAGAGTGAAAGTGTCTTTTCTCAATACTGATTTCACTTCCTTTTCTTATGTACTCACGAATGACATTGCTGGGTAATATACCAGCTCTATTTTTAATTTTCTAAGGAACCTCCATACTGTCTTCCACACTGACTATAATAATTTATATTTTCACCAACAGTGTGAAACAATTCTTCACATCCTGTCACTCATTATCTTTCGTCTTTCTGATATCAATCTTTCTGACAAGTATGAGGT
Source organism: Cuniculus paca (assembly GCA_004365215.1). NCBI lineage: Eukaryota > Metazoa > Chordata > Mammalia > Rodentia > Cuniculidae > Cuniculus > Cuniculus paca. The sequence continues at coordinate 3,125 of RJWT010030588.1, read as the reverse complement.
CATATTTCCTTGTGGCTTTAATTTGTATTTCTTTGGTGATTAGTGATGTTGAGCATTTTCTCATATATCTGTTCTTCTTTTACACGTCTTCTTTTGAGAACTATCTATTCAAGTTCTTTGTTTTTAATCAGGTTGTTGTTTTGCTCTTGCGTTGTGTTCCTTACATAGTAACATACTAACCCCTTATCAGATTTATGATTTGTAAATAGTTACTCCCAGTTTGTGGGCTATGTCTTCACGTTGTTAATATTTCTGTGTCTACAGAAAACTTTTTAGTTCAACACAATCTCTGTCTTATTTTTGCTTTTGTTGCTTGTGCTTTCAGAATCATATCCAAAAAAGCATTGCCTGGATCAATGATACAGAATTTTTCTTTTATCCTTCTTTCTAGTAACTTTATAGTCTCAGGTGTTATGTTTAAGTATTTAATCAATTTTGCATAGAACTTGTATATGATGTGAGACATGAGCTTGATTTTATGCCACATATAGATATCCATTTATCAGAAACTGTCAGTTCCTTTCTGTGAGTTCTTAACACCATTTTGAAAATCAACTGACTGTGCACACATGGCTTTATTTGTGGACCATCCATACTATTCAGTTGAACAATCGTGATTGCTTTTACGCCAGTACCATGATGTTTTAATTACTATAGCTTTGCAATAAATTTTGAAACCAGCTAGTATGGTGACTCTACCTTATTTCTAGATATTTATTCTTTTTTATCTAATCAATGAGGTTTTATTTTACACCTACAGTGTGCCAAGAACTAAGCTAGGCACAAAAGATTTTAAAAATAAGATTCAATTCATGATCTCAAGGATGTCTGTAGTGAGGAGCACAAATGTAAAAAAATAAATAAATAAAAAGTATTTCCATGGGAAAGAGATATTATAGTATAAATTTATATAGTTTTCACTAGAAGTTCAGGGGTGAGAACTCTGCCATGGTAAGAACATACCACAGATTCAACTGCCACTTGCTTTTTTTATTGCCAACTATATAAAAGGGATTTCAGTGTAAACTATGAATCTTTTGCTTTCAAGTCTATGATTTTTCTATAGTTTTCAATTCCTAGTAGTTTTCAGTGCATAATATCATTGCCAAAAGTCTGGTCCAAATAGCAACAGAACCTCTTGTATTGGTGGATGCCTGAGTTCAAATTATGAATTCTTCTGTACTCTAAGTTATATTGCTCCAGGAGGTAATTACTTAACATGCAAACTCATGACCCAATTCCCCAGTCTATAAAATGGAGATAATAATATTTACTTGCTTTTTATGATTTCATATCCAGCATTTAAATAGCAATTTTATTTTAAAGGGACTTTATAATCATTAGTTAGTTTTCCCTAATTAGCTGTGCCTCCCTCATAGTCATGGCATGAAGTTTAATGGATCAGTTTTGGCAAACACTTCTGAAGATGAGAAGACTTATACCCCATGGAATAGTAACCAGCTTTCTTTGGCATTATGAGGTTTCCCAAGCTTGCCTGCGCCCAGGGGCAGAGCTGAGGGTTATGGAGCATTGCCTTCTTATTGTACTGCCTCTTTAAATGGTTCACCAGCAGAATATAGCATTGATTCAGAGAAAATATTTTTAATTCACTGTGTTTTGTCTGAGAAATCCTTTAAGTGACAAGTACAAACTCAATGAACAAAGCAGAATAATACTCCCAGGTATCTAATATGTCACCTCCAAGTTCTTTCTAATGTCAGTGAAGTTGTCACCTGGAACCAAGGACTGACATTAATCAAGTCAATAGGCACTACAGAATAGAGAATACCACATTACAAAATAGGAAAAGTGCATTTTTCTAATAATGCAGCTGGTGAAAATGTCTGTCTGAGTTTATTCATTTACTAAGTTAATTGGTAAAACTTTCTGAGGAGATGCATACCACATAGCAGTGTGTGATTCTGGATTTACATGTAATTATATCTTGACTACTGTAATAGAATGTTTTGGAATCTATTCTAAAGAAATGGCAGGAATGTGCATAGTATTGTTTGTGATATTAAAATAAAGGAAATGGTATAAATATCCAATAATTAGAGAGTAATTAAATAAATTATGTAAATGCAAGAAGTGGAACACTTTGTAGACTCTTAAAGTTATACTTAAAAATGCTTATTGATAAAGGAAAATGTTCTGGATAAAATAAATAAAACAATAATAAAAAATAAGAATATTCCATATGATCACACCTATATACAACACTGATAATTCTACTACCCAGAGTTACCTTATTTTGATGCACATGGATGAGATCATTTCACTTTCTTCATTTGATTATTTTTGATATTTCTCAACTGCCCAATTTTATATAAGAAGCATTATTACTTAATAAAAATTGTGGTAATTTAATGCTAATTATGAAACATGCATTTTTTCATTAAGGTTCTTTTCTACCTCTAATGGCATAATTACAAAGATCTATTATTACTTACAACAGTTATCACTCACTGAGTTAGCTGTGTATTTAAGGTATCGCCTCATTAAACGAGGTTGTAAAAGTGACCTCTCAACTTCAGTTGTCCACGTGAACCTTGAAACTACTTTCTTATAGCACTAATACCTATCTTTTATTACAGTTATTCATGTAGATGTTTTCCTTCTTAGTTTGATTTATAGAATTTTTGGAGCAAAGACTATGTTCTATATATTCTAGTATTGAATAACCACCCTACATATTCTAGTATTGAAAAACCACTGTTAAAAAATGTTACCTTATATCATTATCTTATCCAACATACCTGAATACTACTTTATGACTATATCTACCTGAAAGCCCTTAAAATCTTTTTTTATTTTTTATTTTTTGCTGGTGGGGCTAAACCTGTCTTTCTTCCCTTTTTGTTGACATATCCATCCAATAAATACTCAATGGGGCTTGAAGGCATGAGATCATCTAGAATTGCCAATCAAAATTACAAAGTTGTGAAACTTCATAAGAAATCCCTCTTCCCTGAAGGAACAGTTACACTTATCTTATCTGAGGTAAGAAGTTCACTGCACTGTAACCCCAAAACATCAGGGTGGCCCAGGTCTCCTGGAACTCCCAACATCAGTCAGACCTTAGTAATTGGGGTACTGGTGTATCACCAGCTACTCTGTCCTCA
>RJWT010030587.1:0-14615 GCA_004365215.1 Cuniculus paca | reverse complement strand
CTTGTGCATGCTAAGCCAGCTCTCTGCCACTGAGCCACACCCCCAGCCCTTGCATTACTAACAAAGCTTCCATAAACATCCGTGTGCAGGATTTTATGTGCGCATACATTTTCAGCACATTTGGGTAAATGCCAAGGAGTGCCATTGCTGCATCCCATCCTAACAGCATGCTTAGTTGTGTAAGAAACTGCCAAGCTGTTGTCCAGAGTGGTTGCACCTTCCTGCACGCCCACCAGGGAGGAGAGGGGTCCCTGTCGCTCCACAGCCGTGCCAGGATCTAGTGCTTCAGTGCTCTGAACTCCAATCAGTCTAATAATTTTGAAATGGCATCTTTTTTATCTTTCTTTCGTTGTGGTTCTGGGCACAGAACCCAGGGCTGTGTGCTTGGCAGGCAAGAACTCATCACTGAGCCACATCCCTGGCCCTTCGTGGTTGTTTTAATTGGTAGTTCTCTAATGACACAAAATGTTGATCATCTTGATCTGCTATTTGCCATCTGTATATCTTCTTTGGTGTCTGATGTCTTTTATAAAGTCCATCTTATCAATCTTTTCTTTCATAGATCATATTTTTTCATGAAAGGTGGAAAGTTTGTGTTTGTTTTTTTATAGATGTCCAGCACTGTTTGTTGAAGAGAGTATTCTTCCTCCGTTAAATTGCTTTTGTCCCTTTGTATTCATGTGGCTCTATTTCTGAGCTCTGTTCTGTTCCATTGATTTCCTTGTCCATATCTTTCCTAATACCACACTGTGTGATTACAGTAGCCCGATGCCCAGTCCTGAAGCCAGGAAGCATTAAAGGCTTTACCCATTGTTATCTACATGTGCTGGGGTCATCAGAGCTCAATCTACAATCACTCCCAGCTGGCAGGTGACCCAGTTCCAAAACTGTGCTTTGGAGTTTACTTCTGGGGGCCACTCTTGGTACCAGCTGCTGTAGACTGGGTTCCATGGGATGGAGAGTTGCATGCAGGGGTGGGTAGTGAGGGATGCATTCATGAACAGCTCCACTAGGCTGTGAGGGCAGCAGCGTGGGTGGAGGGTGGAGTTGAAATGCAGTCCAGTTGCATCGGAGAGCATGGCCAGGGTCCCTGCAGGCTCCGTGGAAAAGGAGCATAGCTTCCTGTGAGGAAGTCCCTGAGGCCAAAGGAAGTCCCTCCCCCATCCTCAGGAGGTTTGTAGCTGGGGGTGAGAACCTCCAGTTGGGGAGCCATGACACAGTCCTTCAGCCAGCAGCAAAATCTGGAGGCCAATCTCTGTCCCACACAGTGTGCTGACAATGGAGAATTTAAAGTTATTCTGTATTTTAAGTATTGTTGGTTTCTTCCTAATGAGGGGAATCAAAAGGGAAGAAGGAAAATTGAAAAACCTAGAGAGGTACCTGAAGGACTTTCCATGGCTAAACTTCTCAGGGCCTTGTGGGCAAGGATCCCTTCTGGCCTAGTGTTTCCAGCCAGGCTTGGTCACACTGTCAACAACCAAATTGTCAGGAAGAGATTATAATTGCTTAATCAGGCAAGGACAAAGGCTAAGAGATGAACTGTCCATCTGTCAATAGTAACAGAAGTGAGGATTAGAAATTAGTGAGTGGCTTAACTGATATTTTTAGAATTCCACAAGAAAGGGATAAGGATTCTAAAAACAGGAAAGTGATAAATGCTGCATAATTTGGTAAAGATCACGGTTAATTTAATGTCCTTTGTAAAGAAACTATCACAAATGACGTGGGAGGATTTAGCTGTAAAATTGCTTGAAAAGCAGAATTTGATCCAGGACAGGCAGCCTAGATTTATGAGGGGAAAAATGCCCACAAGTCATGTTGGGGATTTTCAAACATACTATATTTATAATGGACAATTATCTTGCTTTGTGTTGCGTGTATCTGTGAAGAATCTGATAATGCTATACATAGAAATCTACTCCAAAGGCAAAAAACAAAAAATGGGGGAAAAAGAGGTGGGAAGAAAGGTCACATTTCCAGACCCAGAACTTTATGCTGATATTCATTCAAACAACACTGGTGGCAAATGGAGACGGACATGCGCACAGCCTCCCACAGCGTGGAGCTTGGTCATTGATTACCATGTATGTGAGTAAATACCCAGCTATACAGGAAGTCGAGGGAGCAGTGACTCCTACACGTACTAAAGCAACCCTCCTTACCCTTTCATTTAATGAGAAAGAGCAAAGACTTTGTCCATGAAGGTGGACAGCTTCAGTGAGCCCTCGGAAACCTTTAGCCCCAACTAGCATCAGTCAAGAAGGGTCCTTGGGGGAGATGCCTGCTAAGTGTCCCTTGTGCACCCTTGAGCTGGGGTGGGGGATGGAAATCCTCTCCTGGGGCATGTGAACACCCTGATAGGCAGGGATGAGGCAGGAAGAGATGGGACTGCAGATGAGTGGGGACAGTAGCTGGTACCCAAGGCTGGAGGAACTGGGGCACTTAGCAGGCAGTCAGGGCCCATAGGTCTAGAAGTGATGGCAGTGCCAACAGGAAGACAGGTATTATGGAAGGTACTGTGGCTACCCGAATGACCTATGGCTTCTCTTAGATGGAGTGGTGTGAGGCCAGGAGCAGGTACAAGTCTCCAAGTAGCATATTGGGTTCAGCGGCAGGGTTGAGGGGCCCAGGACCTGTGATCAGCAATAAAACAAAGATGCCCCACTGATTACTCTTATTCAATAGCATCCTGGAAGTCCTAGATTATGCAATAAAACAGGAACAGAAAACAAAAGGTTTATGGACTGAGGAAGAAATAAAACTGTCTGTTCACAGATAACATGATTGCAGAAAATCTCAAAAAAAAACTGACAGAAAAAAGAACACACTTGGAACAAATACGTGATTATAGCAAGGTTGCAGGAAACAAGGCTACTATAAAAAAAGTCATTTGCTCTTCTGTATGCCAGCAGTGGACAATTCAAATCTGCAATGAAAAGTGTAACATTACCACATGGTGAACTGTGTCGCTGGACAAAGCGCTCACTTTGGCTTTGCATTTGCTGTTTTCTCCACCTGGACGTCCTCTTTTGAAGGTGTTCATATGGCTCAACCTCTCAACATTCAGGTCTTCTACCAAAAATTGATTCCTTGGAGAGGATCGCCTATCTTGGGCTCTCTCGGGTCTATTAATGCCCCGTTGCCTTCTGTTTTTTGTTTTTGTTTTCTTTGTTCTGAGGATTGAACCCAAGCCTTTTCCACTCAGCTATGTCCCCTGCCCTTTTTATTTTTTAAATTTTGAGCCAGGGTCACCCTAATTTGCTAATTTGCCCAGACCAGGCTGAAACTAGCAATCCTCCTGCCTTAGCCTCCCAGAGTGTACCACAGCATACAACTTCCCTCTGTTCTTCACTGTTGAACTATGTGTGTCCTTCGCTTACTTATCTTGTGTACTGGGTCTGTTTCTCACTAGAAGTGGAACAAGGATGATTATTTGTTTTGTTCACAGCTATCTTTTCTGCCCTATGAACACCTGTTTAGTGATTTGTTTTAGCGGCTTTATTGAGATATAATTCACATATACCCAGTGTATAACTTAGCAATTTTTAGTATACTCACAAGGTGATACAACTATCACAATTGTGTAATTCTGCAAAATTTTCATTATTTCAGAAAGAAGCCCCTACCCATGAGCAGTTACTGCCCACCCACCCTGAAGTTCCTAGCTCTAGCAACCACTAATCCGCTTCCTGTCCCTATAGATAGACTCCTATAAATGGAATCACACAATATGTGTGGCTTTTTGTGACTGGCTTCTTTCATTTAGCACAAAGTTTTCCAAGTTTCATCCAAGTAGCATGTGTTGGTATTTAAGTTCTTTCTTTTCTTCAATTTATTTTATTTTATTTTATTTTATTTTTGGCACAGGGAATTGAACTGAGGACCTTGCCCTTGCCAGACAGGCACTGTGCAGCTGAGCTATATCCCTGGCTGGCTTGCTTGCTTGCTTTTTCTTTCTTTCTTTTCCTCTCTTTTGAGACAGGGTCTTTCTCTGTAGTTCAGGCTCACCTTGAACTCACTATGTAGGCTGCACTGATCTGGAACTCAAGGCGATCCTCCTGCCTCAGCCTCTCAAGGGCTGGGATTACAGGAGAATGCCATCATATCCAGCACTTAATTTCTTTTGACTGCCAGATAATATTCCATTGTACCGATGTGTCACATTTTATTTATGGTCCGTGGATGAGTATCTGGGTTGTTTCCACATTCTAGTTAATGTGAAAAATGCTGCTATGAATCAATAAATATATTTTGAATGAATTAATGCATTCTGCTAAAAATAGAGTAGGATGTAGTGGCACATGCTTGTAATTCCAGCACCCTTAGGGGGTGAAGTAGAAGGGTCTCAAGTTCAAGCCCAGTCTGGGGTACTTTGTGAGACCCTGCTCAAATTAAAATATAAAGGGCTAGGTTATAGTTTAATGTGAAGGCCCTAGGTTCAATACCCAGCACTGGGAGGAAAAAAAAAAAAAGCCACGATCAGAGTATTCAGCCAGAGTTTGATTTGTCTCCTACAGTACTGGGCAAGTTTGCTTAAGACAGGAATTAAGCCACTCTCCTACTTATCAGTAGACCACACTATGAGAGCCGGCCAGTTCTGTTTGGTTCTGTGTGCCATTCCTTATCTAACTGTGCTCAGACAGTACATCTTTTGTCAACTCTTCCTGGACTCAGTGGGGCCACCCAAATTCAAGGTGCTCAGCGAGAAGAGCTGGTATAGTGCCGTGTGCCTGTAATCTTAGCTACTCAAGAGACTGAGGCAGGAGGATGGTAAATTCAATCCAGCCTGGGCAACTTAGCAAGACCCTGTCTCAAAAATAAAATAATAAAAGGGCTGAAGATGTAGCTCAGTGCCAATGGCAGAATATTTACCTGGAATACACAAAGCTATGGATTTAATCCCCAGTGTTACAAGAAAGAAAGAGAGAAAGAAAGAAAGAAAGAAAGAAAGAAAGAAAGAAAGAAAGAAAGCAAGCAAGCAAGCCAGCCCGCCCGCCCACGGCAAATTTGTTGATGCCTGATTTTATGAATGAATCTCAAGGACTAAACCGCTTACACTCTGAGATCAGTCCTTTTCTTTTACTAAGTTTGCTTTTCCTGGAAAACTCGGAAGTAGGTCTCATTTTCCTTTAGTCAATGCATTTTTACTTTAGTCAATGCAGTCAAACCCATTTGACTCCTGCCACCCAGTGGCAAGAGGCCAGCACGACACCCAGGCACAAGGACAGAGCCTGAACTCACTCCACATGGGTGGGAACCTGAGTCAGCCTCTGCCATTCCTGGGTACAAAATGTGAGAACTTAGCTTCTTTTAGATACAGTACTTAGCGAGACCCTGTCTCAAAAAGTATATAAACGGCCGGGTGTGTGGCACACACCTGTAATCCCCAGCACTCAGGAGGCTGAAGCAAGAGGATCACCTGGAGTTCAAGGCCAGCCTGGGTTACAAAGTGAGCTCAAGGTCAGCCTGAACCACAAAGTGAGACCCTGTCTCAAAAAAATAGAATAAAAGGGCTAGGACGTATCTCAGTATAAAATCTCTGGGTTCAATCCTCAGCACCACCAGAAAAAAAAAATTACCTGTGAGTATCTGGGAAACGCAAATGCTGGAGCCCACTTCCACCTGCTGAATCAGATTTCTGCCCTGGCACCTGCTTGCTTGTATCTTTAGAAGTCCTGGCAGGTTGAGAACTCCTGTCGAACTTGCTCCTCCAGTGTGGAAACCCTGGGCTCTCCCTCCTGCTGGACTCCAGCTTCTGTTATGCACTTGGAACCAAAAATAACACATAAAAGGGATGCGTGAAGTCAGTGAGTGAAAGAATGGATAGCAATTGTCAAGATCCTCACAGAACATGCTTTTCCACTGTGGTAAAATGCGCATACCATCAAACTCAGCGTTTAGTCCACTCACAGGGTGTGCAAGCACCACCTCTAATTCCTGAGCACTTTAATCTCCCTTAGAAAGCCCTGTGCCCATTTGGAAATCACTCTCCACTCACCCTCCCCCCAGCCCCTGGCAGATACTAATCTGTCTTCTGTCGCCAAGGATTTGTTTAATCTGGACACTCCACACAGAGTGACATAGGAGGTGGCTTCTGCATCAGTCAGTATCGTGTTTCCAGGTGCATCCATGTTGCAGTGTGTACGTCAGTGTTTTTCTTTCTTCTCTCTCTCTCTCTCTCTCTCTCTCTCTCTCTCTCTGCAGCACTGGGGATTGAACCCAGGGCCTTTACTCTGAGCTACATTCTAAGTCTCTTTTTTTATTTTAAGACAGTCTCAATAAGTCACCAAGTTGCCAAGTCACTGGCCAGGTTGTGTGCAGAGGATGGGGGGAAACAATGTACAGGAGCAGAATAGGGCAGGTAGATCCTCTGTCCTAGGCATAGTGGGGCTGAGCTGGTCAGCAGAATCAGAACTGATGTCTCCAGGCTGGGGGCACTGGCAATGGTGTGCTGTGAATGAATAACCCTGGGTGAGTGTCACAGACCCCAGAGAGCTGGCCATGCACCTGGCACCTGCTCCTGCCATGGGTCCCTACAGCCACAGCCCTTGCAACTGAAATGAAAACCATGTCTTCAGGTGCCCTTGACCCTCAGAGAAAGGCCGAGACCAAATGTCTTCTCCCTCAGACCCCTGTGTTTCTCTGATACTTTACCTTTCCGACTGATTCCTTTCTTGAGAATCAGCTTTCCAAAATGAGTCTCTCAAATTCCCAAGTAAGTTGAAAAGCTATTCTTGCAAATCTTATATAAGCATAATTTAAGGTGTAAACTAATAAAGGATATATTTTATCGCAGTAGCACAATAAAAAACAAGCCAACATAAGAGATGAATGGGCAGTGTTTTAGTCAAGGGAGAAAGAAAATAAAATAGAAGTAATATTTAAGTTACATCCTGCACATAAATAACTTTAAAGAGAAATAATAAAGATGACTTCTCTAACTTTTAATGTACTGGGGGGAGACTACTTAATTGCAGTAAAATAAGAGGTGATAAGTTTTGCCAAAGTTTTGCATGCTCAGGATTAAGTTTGTTTCTACAGAAAAACACTGTAGCGAGTACAATCTAGCAGGATTTCTAAGATCGTGGAGATGTGCAGGAATTTATTTTCAACTATGTGTTTAAGATTTCAGCAGGGCAAATCTCTCTTTGTCTGGAAGTAGCAAGTGATCTCTAAAACTGCTCTTCTCTTAAAGTCTCATGAGATGGAGTACTGTTTAGCAATAAAAAGGCCTGGAGTGTTGATACATAACAACTCAGATGAATCTCCAGAGATTGATGTCGAGGGAAGAAAAGCTAATCCCAGGAGGTTATGTACCACACAGTCCCTTTACGCAACATTCTTGAAATGACAAAGTTACAGAAACAGAGAAACGGTTAGTGGTGCTGGGTCTCAGGAGTCGAGGGAGGGGCTGTGGTTATTGACCACATTGGTGGATGCATGATGTTGCATACCACAGTGCTTCTGGAGACTACTGGTAGGGAAAACTGAATAAACACCCTGGAGTTTCTCTGTGCTGTTACTTGAAATTGGATGTGAATCCATAATTCTCTCACAATTTAAAGACTCTAATTTTTGCTGGGTATGGTGGTAATCCTAACTACCGGGGAGGCTGAGGCAGAAGGATCACAAGTTTGAGTACTGCCTGGTAATAGTGAGATACTGTCTCAAAATTTTAAAAGAGGGGGGTGCACAGTAGGACAGTGGTAGAGCACCCTTGGATTCTATTGCCAGTACCACAAAAAAAAAAAAAAAACCAGAATCTACATCTGCAGCCCTTTTTATTTTTTGTTTTCAGACAGGGCCTTAACTAAGTTGCCCAGGCTGGGCTTGAATTTGTGATCCTCGGTCTCTCAGAGTCCTGGGCTTAGAGTGTCAGTAGTTTTTCTTACTGCTGATTTTAGAATTCTGCAGATTTGGAGGATTCGCCTGTCTTTTTCTTTTCTATCAAACATGCACAGTGCTATAAAGACAAATTGGCTAAGAAAGTTACTCTTTCCTGTCTTGATGAGGCATGATCAAAAAAATCAGTGAACGCTGCCGCCAAATGTCGTCCAGTGGAAAGGCAGGCTCGTAAAGACCTGACAGTTTGTCCTCCTCCACCTTATTCCCCAGATCTGTCGCTGTGTGACTTCCGGCTCTTCTCCAAAGTCAAAATGACCATGAAAGGCAAATGTTTGGAATCAGTTCAGATGATCAGGACAGCCATGACAGCACAACTAAAAGACTCTCATGAAAGAAGTCTGCCAGCAGTACTTGAGAAAGTGGCAAGAACCAGAGAACAAGCAGGTTCAAAGAAAGGGGGAGGATTCTGAGGCATATCCGTGGCAATGTGTCTTTTACTGTAGTGAGGGGTTTTTTTTTTTTTTCATTTTTTAAACATTCACTGTATTGTTGATCATGTGTCATACTACTTCAAATGCAAATCTGGGTGACAGTCCCTCTTCTCAACCCAGGGTCACAGGGACACAGCTGATTATTTCTCTTTGGTTTAAAGGAAGGAGCTCAGAGTTTCTGCTGGAGGAAGAAGGTGTTTGTGGGCTCCTTTGAGAAGCACCATCACCAGCTCACCCCTCCCCTGTCCTGGGTGGCACCCAACGAGCAGAGGGCTCCTCAAGATCCAAGTGGATATTGGTGCCCAGAGGACCACGTGCTCCCCAAACAAAGCAAGAGAATGATTTCCAGAGGAAAAGCCTTCCTTTCAGGTGGGATGTTCAATTAAAGTTTTTCTCTAGGAGTGTTGGCAGACTCTGGCCACAGTGGGGACAGGAGGACGCTCAATGCCAGCCTCTGCCACCCCAGGCTTTGCTCAGGGTCCTCCTCAAACCTCAACATTTTGGCCTACACATGAAAATTAGTAAGTAGGTTGACAAGTTTCATTTCTGGATGGCTGACAAGTGGTTTCTTATACTACTACTGTTATTATTACTGCTGTTGTTTTGCCCTGCTGGGGATGGAACCCAGGGTCTCACGCATGCCAGTCAAGTTCTTTACTACTGAACTACTTTCCCAGTCCTTTTTATTTTTTATTTTGAGATGGTCTTGCTAGATTGCTTGGCTTTAGTCCTAGACAAAATTGAGATGTATGCCTCTTCCTCCTTCCCTCTGCTTTGGGTCTCGAGAGCTCAGAAGGTCCAGCTGCTTTTGTGGCATCCCAGACTAAAAGTGTCCAAACCCTGAACCCAGGACCTTGCACATGCTCAGCAAGTGCTCTGTCACTGAGCTACAGCCCTAACCCTTTTTTTAAATTTTTATTTTGAGCTGGGTGTGGTGATGCACACCTCTAATCCCAGCACTCAGAAGGCTGAGGTAGGAGTATCACTGAAAGTTCGAGGCCAGCCTGAGCTATATAATGAGTTCAAGGCCAACTTGAACTACATTGCAAGACCCTGTCTCAAAAAACCAAAATAAATACATAAATTTTATTTTGAGACAGAATCTCATTAAGTTGCCCAGGCTGGCCCTAAACTTGTGATTCTCCTGCCTCAGCCTCTCAAGTAGTTGGAATCACAGACGTGTGTTACCACACCCAGCTTCCTAGCCAGCTTCTTGATTCTCCTCTGGAAGCAGCTCTCCTTGGTTGGACCAGGAGGCAGTTCACTGACTCTTCCTCCTATCCCCCAGCTCCACCCATCCCTGTGTCCCCAGTGGCCCCCCAAATTTTCTGCTCTGTCTCTGGGGCCACCCTCTCCAGGACATGCTCCTATCCTCAGAATGGCATAACAGCTTCCTGACTGGACTTACTGCTTCCACTTTTACCCTAATAAAATTGCCCCTCGAATCAGTCAGAGTAATTAAAAACAACAACAGAAATACGATGATGTCATTTATCTGTTTAAAATTTGCTGGTGGCTTTAGAATAGTCAGAGTCTAAACAGAAAAACAAAAGCGAGTTCAACACAGTGAGCCAAGGGAGTTGAAGTGGGGAATTGTTTGCACAGGGGTGAGGCAATCTGGAGCAACTCGGCAAACACCAGCGAGAATCCTGTGTCACCTTTGGGTCACAGGAGGCCGGCTTCCTTGCCATGGGCTGCAGCTCCAGCACCTGGCATGGTGTCTGCATTAAATGTTCTGTGGACATTTGTGGTAGGTGGAGGGGTAAAGGATGAGAGTTGCCTTTGCCTTTGGGCACCTCTCTTCCTGCACATGGTAGGCCCAAGGTGGTGCTCACCTGTGACCTGCCTTCCTTCTGCAGTGGCCATTCCCACCTGGGCCTCTGTCTGAGGGCGCCAAGGCCCAGCCATGTATGCTGGACGGCTTCCAACTTTTTGCCAGCAAAAGACAGACAGTGGTAACTGCAGCTACCTTACTTTGCTGTGAAGGGTCCTGGAGGAGCCCATGTAAAGTTACAGGACGGGGCTGTGCTAGAGCCATAGAACGAGAAGAGTAAACTGGAAAAGAGCAGGAGGGTTTATCTCTTGGATGGCACTGCAGTGGCCTGGGCTCCACTTGGTAAGAACCGTGGGTGCTCTGGTGGGCTCTGCCGCAGGACCGCAGGCTTTGCAGTTGCATGTGAGCCTCTCAGAGCTGTGCGCCATGGGGTGGCACTGTTCACTAGCCATTGGCCTCAGGCACACAGAGGGCGACGTGGGAGCCCTCAGCTTCCCCCGTGCCCCTCTCCTCTCTCCCTAGTGCAACCGCACCAGCAGCGACCAGGGAGCCCATACTGGATGACCCTGTTTTAGGTGCAAAAGCCACATCGTTGTGGTTTTGACCACATGCTTTAGAAATTCATTCTGGCAGCCAGAGTGGCTGCAGAAGAAATCACTGAGGAGTCTTTCTTCTAGCTGGTTTCATCAGTCTGTGTTTTGGAAATGCAGAGAATATAATAAAATAGAAAAACAAAATTGCAAGCTAAGTATGGTGGCACAGCTTAGTAAGCCCACCACTCTGGGAGCCCGAGGCAGGAGGATTGCAAATTTGAGTTCAGTCTGGGTGACTTAGCAAGACACTGTCTCAAGACAAAAAATAAAAAAGGGCTGAATTAAGATGTGTTATGTACATGTAACAATTCTCCATGATGAAGGCAATCATTATGTACTGCAAACATGGCTGAATAAAAGTAAAAATAAGATAATAAAAAATTTTAAAAGGCTAGAGATGTAACTCAATAATAGCATACTCCTGGATTTGATCGCCAGTGCCCAAAAATAAAATTTTCAAAGATAAAAAATAAAAAGGGGTGGAAATGTGACTTGGTGCAAAGGCTCTGTGTTCAATACCAATACCTCAAAAAAGTAAAACTTAACAGGTGAAATTAGCATTGATAGTATATTTTATTTAACCCAATGTATCCAACAAATTACCATCTTAACATATAATTAACACAAAAGTTATTAATATCTTGCTTTCTTTTTTCATACTAAATAGCAGAATTCTAGTGTATGTTTTATGCTTATAGCAGATCTCTGTTAGGATTCATCACATCTGAAGTCTACACATGGCTGACGGTCACCAGACTGTATATCCGAAATTTAGATTGCATCCAGGGAGGCCAGCTAGAGCAATCACAAAAAAACGAAACCAAACAAAATAGCTGAAAATAAGCTGAACAGAATCAGTATGGGCTTGCTTTGTTTGTTTGTTTGCTTTAATATGGGCTTCTTTGAAAAGACCTTGAAAGAATAAATTATCTGAGAATTAAAGCAGGGGGTTGAGATGTGGCCCAGTGCAAAGGCTCTGGGTTCAACGCCTGGCACCACGCAAACACAAAAACCTGTTGTGCTCAGGGATGTTTCTCAAGTGAGTCAGGTGTCCCAGGCAGCAAGTGCCTCAACCTGTCCAGGGGACAAGGGGCCAGTCCTGGACAGCTGGCTGCTCAGCTCTCACACAGCCTGGTGTCCACATCAGGGACCCCTGGATTGCCGTTTGCTACTATGGGGAGGGAGACATTCAGCCTCGAGATGTTCTTTATGTTAGACACATTTGGGGGAAGAGATGTGTCTGACTGGGGAACCATCTATTTAAATATCAGTGCATAGCTAATAAAAACAGTTCCTACCTCCAGTAAGCACCCCCCACACTTGCTGCCCAGCTCCCAAGCACCTCCCTCAACCCAGCCTTCAGGGTCACCCTGCCAGTTCAGTGTGGGATGACCTTAAGGAAACACAGGCTCAGAGTTCCTGGGGCACTTGCCAAGGGTGTCCACCTAAGGGGGAGCAGGGACAGAATTCCACCTCAGCTGCCCGTCCTTACAGCCAGCATTTCACAAGGCACATAGACCAATTCAGGATATCCTCACCCCTGGAGGAAATTTATCTGCCTTGCAGCACACGGCATATATTTTTGGATCCTAGAACTGGATCTAGGTTAAGCTTTGTGTCTAGTCACCATTTTCCACATCCTCCAAAGGGGTTTGGCTGACACTGCCTGGCTCCTTCTTCCCCAAGAGCTTCTCCTCCTGGGGCTGGAGAACTGATGAGGGTGCGGCTTCGGGGAGGGGTGGAGATAAAATCCCACAGAACCCTTTGCAGTGCACATCATAACAGAACTCTCCCTCCTGCCTCCCACATACAGGCCTGCCACAGCCCTAATGGGGTCCACGTGCATCTCACACAACTGCTTTCTTCGTTACACAGACATCAGAGTAGAGCTGCACCCAGGTGGGGCCTGCGCTGGTACCCAGGCACCAGAACCCACACTTCCCTTTTTGAACTAGGACACCCTATTTTAATTTAAGTGACTATTTTTATTTTCTGTCTCCCCTTAAAACATTAAGTTCTGTGTAATCGGAAGCATTGTCCTATTCCCTAGCCAATCGATAGTCATTAAATTAACCATTAAACTAGCTATTCTCAAATCAATGAAAGAAAAATATAGCAAAGACCTCACTGCTTATAAAGAAGAGAGGGCACACTGATGATTTTAAAGAAATGTCCAAAATACAAATGCATACATAAATCCCTTTAAAGGTAGAGGAAGACTATATAAATAGCTCAATTTTTTTTCCTGCAGTCCTAGTCGTGGGGCCAATTTGAGTGAAACTTAAAATCCCAAACTGTCTTCAGATCTCACCAACAAAGGAAGATCCACCAGACAACTGTCATCAGGCTTGACATGGCTGGGTCAGACAGCGATGCTGACACCATCTGCCCGAGGGAACCCGGCCCAAGGTGGCGATCTCCGCCACCACCCTCTTCTTGCTGAAGCTCTTCCTCAGAAGAAAGGGCAACAGGACCATGTTTTCTTGAGTTTTGGAGAGGCATTTTGGAGAGAAGACGTCAAGCCCAACACAGAGCACCAACTAAGGTTTTAAAATAAGCACTGCAATCCTTGTAATGAGGGAGGATTACAGTCACCCATAAATATTTATGGACTAACAGCAGCTTACACCTTACGTATGTGTAACGCGCAAGACATCTGCCACCAAGGCCAAAACACAGATCCATAGTGCAGTCGCGAATGTGCCTAACACGGTTATGTCTTAGGACTTATCGGTTGGGTCTGAGGACTTATCTTCTTCTAAATGCCTCATTTCCAAAACTGTCCTCCCGGAAGAGCTCAGATGAAGCCCTCAGCCCCACAAATTCTAAATGTGTTGTCTTCTATTAGAGACAGCGGCTAGGCTAGCGTTGTTCCCAGCATCCTGGGTGGTAGCCCCCCAACTGCGGCCCTGAGAGAGTGCCGGGCTCCATGGCCCTCACCCACCCGGGCGTCTGCTTGGCCTTGAGCCCCAGAAAGGCTTGTCGCTGGCTTCTGCAGTGTGGCTGGCAGTGTTCCCACCTGCCACAGGATTCCCATCAGAAGTGTGTCTCCCTCCTGTTGTTTTGGGTTGTTGTCTACACAGCACTCCAGATACATATGGCTGAGGAAAGCAATTAGGTAAAGACGCCTGCCGGTCCCTTGTCCTAGGGAGCCCGAGACTCTAGCTGCACATGGGCACATGTGCGAGGAGGAGGACTCTTCCAGGGAGTTTTGCTTTGTGGCTTTTTAAGATTGATTTTTAATACCAGCTAACAAAAACCAGGAGGCTTCCAAGCAGATCTGTGAGTGGAAGATTTTCGACTGATACCGACAAACACGAGGTTGCCACACAGGCCTCATTAATCACCGCCTATCGTCTGCAAACACCCCATGCCACGTTGCTTGGTACATCTTTACTGGTGCAAAAGCAAGAGGGATGCCAGGTGGAGTGGCATGGGCCAGTGATCCCAGCACTCTAGGAGACTGAGGCAGGAAGATTTTGAGTTCAAGTCCAACCTGGACAATGTAGCAACTCAGCAAGACCCTGTCTCAAAATTTAAAATAAAGGGGTTTGAGGTCATCTGCAGTGGCTTCTCCATTTTCCTGCTTATAACTGGCAGTGTGTCCACCTGGAGGTGGCCAGGAGGTGTGGCTCAGGACCCTGCAGGCATGCTCGTTGCCTCCATGATTTGCCACCACTGTCACCATCTAACTGCACTGGCCATTTGCATTGTGGCAATGTCCTTGGGTGGCCTGTGTGCGCCCAATGGCTGCTAGAAGTTGACAAATTCTCTCTCCTGCCCCCACCAGTAGCCACTAGCACTGTGCAAATGTAGTTAATACGTGGGGGACCCTAGTTTTCTTATTGTTACCCGTGATGCAAAAAGAACAGAATTCTGCTGATGTGAATTTATGGAAAAGCAGAGTCTGTA
>RJWT010030586.1:0-14605 GCA_004365215.1 Cuniculus paca | reverse complement strand
TGGGACTCTTCAGCCTTCATCACAGACTCTTCAGTGTTCCATCATAGACCCACTGATCGGCCTTCTTATAAGGATTTGCATGGGACACTGCAGTAAGCTCCAGCCGTTGGGCTGGGCCCTTCAACCTCTACTGTACAGACACCCTCTGCACGCTCCCTCCTTCAACTTTGTGGCTGACCATTGTAAGCCAATCTTGTAATTTCTTATACAGTTGTATATCTTGTGTTATATATGTTTCTCTAGTAAACCCTGATTGATACAAACATCTTTCTCTGCATATTGGTCATGTGTATACCTTCTTTTGCTTACTTTTCTAAGCATGCTTTTTGTTGTTATTGAGTTTTAAGCACTCTTTACATATTCTGGATAACAATCCTTTACCACATGTATGATTTGAAATATTTTCTCCCACTCTGTGGGGTGCCTTTTTATTACACCAATTATAGCTGAAATATTTTAATCACTATTTGCAGGGCCAGGGATTGAACCCAAGTTCTCGTGCCTGCTAGGCAAGCCCTCTACCACTCAACTTCATCCTCAGTCCTATTTCACCAATTCTTCAGCCACTCATACATATTGTAGTCAGAAAATGTATCTAGAATTATGATAAATTAAATATAAATTTATATTAAGCATTTTATTGTATTTTGGATTATATTTAAGATAATTTTAAATATATAGCAGTCTTTTTACACCTCATAAAAATGTATTTATATTCACCTTTACATTAAAAAAACTAATACTTCAGGAAGGCAGCCAGGCCACTCCCTCACCTCCCCACTCCTGTGAGCCACACAGAGGCCACGCAGGCCAAGGGAGACCCAGGAAGGAAGTCAAACCCCCCCAAAAAAGCCAGTTGATGCACAGGCAGGAAGAAAAGAACAACCCCCTGCCCTCTGCCTTAAACAACCAGTTGCTTCAGAGGAACACAGGCTGAGATGATAACACTTACACAACCATCATGCAGCTCCAGTCACTATTCATCGTTCTCTATTACCTGCTTCTTTTCTAACCCGTCAACTTCCATATACACATTTCATCATAAGACCTGCATACTTTCGCCTCACCCATTCATAGCCCAGTGTTTTGCTATTTCCTTTATTTACTTGTCATTTCATTTTTTAAATCTGTTTTGGTAGTTGTGCTACCTCCAGCAGTTTGAGAATGAAAGGTGGTCTCTTTTTTTTTTTTTTAATAAAAGATCACATTTTCCATTGTGGAACCAGAACAATCAAGGTGGGCTATTTACAGGAACTAGAACAACGAAGGTGGGCTATCTACGGGAACTAGAACAATCAATAGAGAACATCTATGGTTAACAGGTTATATACTGACACATAGTTTCTAAGATAATTTAACCAGAGAACATCTAAGGTAACAGGTTATATATTGACACATAGTTTCTAAGACAGTTTAACCAGAATGGGGAAGCCAATACAGTTAGTGGAGTTATACAATAAGTTTCACCGTTTTTTATTGTGGCCCAGTATTTTTAGGAAATTTATAGCCTATAGCATAAGCATGCATTCCAGGGGGTTTTTGGGCTTCTATTATCTTTTGCAAATCCATCTAATGCATACCTCTAGCCAACAGCTCCCAAAGAAATGCATTCTCTGAATCACTATACTGTACAGTTCCATTACACACTACTGTTCTGTTCATGGGTTCTTCACACATTTTTGCTTATTACCTTCTGTCTTCCCAAAAGGATTGCTGTCTATATAGGGCTATTAAAAGGGATCCAACCACCATAGTGCAAAAGGGAAAACCCAAGTTGGAAAAGAAATGACCATGAAAGAATCATCCTAACTACAAAGCTCAATTTTCCAGCGGTAGAAACTAAGCTTAACCTACAGAAGTTTCTGATCCAGGTTATCATATGGGATTTATATAGTACTTAGTCCCTTTAATCTTTAGTCCATCATCAACACCTGCAGCCAGGACTGATCCCCATAACTCTACTGTATAATTACCCCTCAGTGTCTGCCTTGTAGCTGTGAAAATGCTATCCATCTGTACTGTTTACCAAGTAACCAAACTACAACTTCTCAGAATTGGAGACTGGAATAAAAATACATATTTTATCAAAAATACTATTTTTCTATGAGGTTCATTTAAATGAGAATAAAATATTACATAAAATATATCCCTCGACTCTTTTTCAACAAATTTTCTTCATCAGATTATTCTTGTTGCCTGGTTACGAAATAAATATCCTAATATAAAACTCAAGCATAATAAACATTGTATGTGATACTAAAAATTTACTCAATAAAAGGAATATATTAAAAGGTTTAGATAGTATCATAAAATTATAAAATTATTATAGATAGCTAACTTAGGTAAATATATTGCAGGGAGTCAGGGCTGGGCCATGGAGTAGTAGGTGCAGAACATGACTGTCTGGAGGAGTATTCACTGAAGTCCAGGCTTTATAAAAAAAAGAAGGGGCCGGGTATATAGCTCAGCAGCATAAGCACCTGCCTGGCAAGTGCAGGTCCTGAGTTTGAGTCCCAGTACCAAAAAAAAAAAAAAGAGGAGGGGGAAAGGAAGAGAAAGTGGAGAGGATGGGAGAGGGGAGGGGAGAGGAGGAAAGGGAAGGGAAAGGAGGGAAGGAGGAGGAGGAGGAGAAGATCACAACCACAACAATGACTCACCCATATACTTTCCCTACAGATAAACAGTAGTGACTGATATTCTAAGTAGGCATCAATCACGTTGGGTGGAGGATCAAACCTACTTAACCCATCCCTTTCAGGAAAGTCCTTGTCTATCCCATGTGCGCTTGCTACCTGACTTGTTTCCCCATGTGCGCTCCACTTAATCAGTATTACCCTAGTAACTACACTTATTGTATACTTATTGGGTGACCATAGTTTTGTCCCACCTCACACCCATCCTCTGATTTGCCACTGGATCAATATTACCTAAGCGACCATAATCTTACTGAGTATAGTTTTGTCCCACCTTAAGACCCCCTCACCCTGTGGCTTTGTTCAATAAAACACCCTTGAGAAGTGGGTTGGAGGGCAAACTACTTTCCAGACCCTCTTTTGTCCCTCTCAGACAAGTTTTCTTTCTCTTAATAAATTCTTCCTACTCTTTTTTTTTTTTTCCAATTCTTCCTACTCTTAACCTCCACTGTTTCTAAAATTCATTCCTCGATTTTAGAGAACACAAACTCTGGCATTTTGGACATCTAGCAGGTTGGGAGTTTCATTCGCCTACATCAAAGTCATCATAAATATATGAGAAAAATGACAGAATACTCAAATTATCTGCCCAAAGCAGCTTAAAGAATCAACCAGCTATGCTCTGAAGATTCTTTAAGGTTCTTCAAAAATTCAGGACCCCAAGAAATTTATGTGAGCTATACTTTTAGATAGTTACCATATAACAAAAATTTAAAAATTGTTAAATGTTTATTAATCTATCCTAATATTACCATTAAGTACATATTTTTATTAAAATAACTGTAATTTATATATACAAATTTAGTGAAAAGAATGGCACTGTTTTATATTTTTATAATTCTCTTTAATGTCTACAAGACAAAAAGATAGCTGGATTGTCAAATCTTTCAAACACTATGTTTTATGTAACTCTAGCAATCTCCACTATTACTCAAGAGAATACAGTTTTTAAAAATAAAGTTTGTATATTGTTATAAAAATAACTTTAATCTCAGACTATTTAAAACCAACAGGGGCTAGGGATATAGCTCAGTAGCACAGTGCCTGCCTAGCAAGCACAAGGTCCTGAGTTCAATTCCCAACACCAAAAAAATAAATAAATACAATAAAATCAACAATGTGGAAAGAATATTGTAGAATTAAAAATAATAGAAAACAGACAGTAACACACATACTGAAGACAGGTGTGCCATTTAAATTGAACTGTCAACTCGAATGGCTTGGCAGCTGCCTAGGGAATTAACAAGCACACTCCTGGCTCTGTCTGGGTGGGTTATGGAGGTATGATCTTGAGTACTACATCTGGCCCCTGAACCCTTCCTAACACTGTTCCCCTGCCTGCTTCCAGCTACTGTGAAGCATGCAGCTTTGCCCAAACCACACCCCTCCACCACCATGTTTCAGCCTTGGCAGATGTTTCTATCTTAGCAGCTCAACCACAGATTGAATCCTCTGATATCATGAGCCAAATTAGATTTTTAAGTTGCAGGTGTCAGGTATTTTGTCCACCAACAAAAAGGTCTGCCAATACAACAGTATAACAACTTTATTTACGGAAAAACAAAATCAGGTTACTCAAATACTATTTCAGATTCTCATACAAACTATGCCGATCGTTCAATGCTTTAGAATACCTTAAAATGTTTCACTTTGTGTATCAGATCTTACTATGAAAATTTTGATATTTCCTGAAGGTCTGTCTTGCTTTAACATTGCTCAAACTCATAGATATTTACTCTTAAAGTTTCAGATCAATGATCTAAGCAAATACTTTAAGAATATATTTTAAATTTTCTTCTTTGCTTTATACCCATTACAAGACATAAGAGAATCATGAGAAGTCTTATGGACACATTCACCAACTATGGGTTAAATCAACTTACCTCTTCTGCTGCTGCCTCTGAAAGCAAACCTTCTTTCTGGGCACAGGTCACATGAAAATAGGCTCTGCACATCCCTGCATCACAGCTAATGCAAACTCCAGTTCTAGCAAAGCGAGGATCTTCACAAAAGCTACATTCCTATAAGAGAACAGGAAGACTGTTAGAGGAAAAGTATTTCCAAAACAAAGACTGCATGCTCATATAAACCTACCACTAAGTATTTAAATTCCAAAGAAATGCTACATAATAGTGAACCAACAGGGTACCAACACATGCAACAATTGTAGGCAAGCTAAGAGTTTATGTGAAAAAAGTAGTTCTCTCTATAGTTCTCATGAATAAAACTTCAACTGATGTAATAATCAAAACAAATATTATTTGAAGATTTAGTATGTACCAGTATGATTCAAATTACTTCACATATATTAATATATGTAATCAGCTAACATAAGTATATTATGGAAGTGACAATTACTCCCATTTTACACAAGAGATAATTGGGATGGACATAGGTTAAAGGCACCTGCTCAAAATAACAAAAAAAGTAACTGGGAATCAGGCTTCACACCATCTTACTTTAAAACCTGCCATTAAGCCATACTAAATTTTAATATTATATTATTTGAAAAATGAAAAAAAAAAAAAAGAAACTATCAGCTAAAAATTTTCATATTGTCTCCAAACAATCATACATTTTTTAAAGTACCCTTTAAAGAACAAAAGTAATTTTGATAAAAACAATCTGGTGAGATTGACAGTGATATAGAACACAGTAAATTATTTATATGCTTTCTATATAAAAAGGGAAAAATATACAATGAAGAGTACACATTGCTTATCCAAAACTTCCCATCCTTAACAAAAAAGGAGACCCTAATCCCAAAATATAATCTGCATTAGTAACAGAAATCTTTATTAAAAATCGAACCTACTAAAATGTGAAAGACTATCAATGGACAATTAAAGAAGTGTTTAGTATACACATTCTAAGTAAACTAAATATGAGGGAAACATGTAAAAGGAAAAATAAAAGTTTCATTAGACGCTAAAACTATTGCTTTAATACTACAATAGTTGGTGACTACCCTCTGGGAGGACCAGGTATCAGCAATGAATGACACAATGAGAGTAAGAGTCAGGGAATAGATGGAAAAAGTAAAAAAAAATAAAAATTTTGAAGTCCTGGCCTTCTATTATCTAGCTAAGGGACTTTTTGCTATAAAAGTAGATCACATGCAACATACAATACTAGCAAATAGCAATCTAACAGACCAAAAGAGACAGAGACAAAAGGCCAAAAAACAGGAAGGAGAAAGAGGAAAACAGAAATTAAAGGATGCCAATACTTTTTGAAAATGAATTCTTCTAAATCTAAGTTTCTACTTCAAATTGGTTAGGACAGTCCTCTAAGTAATTTATTTAATATAATAGAAATTGAGCAAGGAATTTCACAATGCACAGAAGGAAAACTTTGCAGACAATAAAGTCTTATTAGGTTATGGAATAATCTATCAAAGAAACTATAATCTTCACAATTGCCTGAATTATTTAAAATGCCAGTGAACTAAGAAACTGAGAAAACAGAGATAAAATACAAGCAAATCAAATTTTAATTTAGAGGAATTCCATGTAATGGATCAAATTTTATTAACAAATGACTTTCAGCTAATCACAAAGAGCCAACTAACCCTTAGCTGTATAACTCGAAATTTTCCACCACAGCCTATCCATACAAGGTTTTCACATACCTACAGTCCATTAAGAAACTACTTTGCTTCCACATTAAATACACAAAAGCCTACTCAGAATATAAACACAGAGCTCTCTGAATCTCTTCTAGTTTTTAGTGATGATTCATAAATCTTTTAATGCTAAAATAAAGTCTGTTAAACTTACTTTGTCTAAAGTTTTAACAGTTTTGTGTGTGCGTGTGTCAGAAGTGGAATCAAGAGACCTTTAGCAACCCCTAAGAGCAATGAACAACCAAGAGAAGTCAGGAAACCAATGTTGCTGCTCTCATTTAAAACAGAAGGGTGTGGGTAGCGAAGTTCCTCTGATTCAGGATCCGCTAACTTGCATATTTCAGTTATCTTTGAGAATTTCTTTAATCAGACTGGTCCAGAATAAGAACGAATCTAATAAATAACTGGATTTGGTTTGGGTCTCACATAGGCACTTTTTTGAAAATGGACCTGCATCTAAGGAGTCTTGAGGCTCCAAATTCTATGATACCAGCTAGTTTTATGCTCAAAAATTATAAGCACGGAACCTGTGCACATTGAGAAATATGGGTAAGTTTACCTTACTAAGGATAACTCATAATTACAGTAATCTTGACAAAATCTATCAGTAAACATATGCTATTTTACTGGTGAAAAACCTTCACTATGAGAAAGTGCATACTTCTAGAAATAAGAAATGGTTTTAAGCTACTGAAAACTATTGGTACATGTCGGGTACTTCACAATCACTTATTTTTGTTTCCACCAGAAATTAAAGTTACTGAAAGTTAATTCTAAATTAATCTATGATACCAAAAACTAGAAATAATAAGGTAAACAATATTCCAGGTGCATGAAGCCATGAGATATGATGGACATCTTTTTATAAGGGATATGTTTTGCTATGAAAATTAATTTTTCTTCTAAACTAGAATGACTGTCACACACTGAGAAAGAGATTTTTAAAAATAGGACAAAAACTGATGGATATAAGAAAACTGCATGGCCAGGCATGGTAGAGCATGGTACCCTGCAACCCCAGAATTTGGGAAGATGAGGCAGGAGGATTCCTGTGAGTTCAAGGCCAGCCTGGGCTCCATAGTGAGTTCTGGACCAGCCTGAACTGCACAGCAAGCAAGACCCAGTACGAAAAAAAAAAAAAAACTGCACAAAATTTGTAGAAAACAAGGGTTAAGAAAGGACTTCTATGAGTAACATGCCTAAGATCTTAAGGAAATTACTTTCAAGTCTTTCATTAACATCAAAATAGTTTCAAAAGTATAATAATGCAAAACCAGAATTTGGTTTCCTCTATTAAAGAAATCAGGTTTTCCTGGAGTAACAGTTACCACCTAGTAAGACATTTAGTGTAAGATTTTTTTTCCTGTAAGTAATCTGCCTAGGTGAAAAGGATTGTGAGTCCTACCAAAATAATTTCCAGTGCATCATACTATCTTTTTAACAGGTCTTTGTTTACTTAAGAAAACTGAGTCCTCTCCATTAAAAGAACTCGGGTTTTTCTATATTTATGTAACTTTCTGTATCTACCCATAGAATTTTTTAATTGTCACTCTAGATAATTAAATACTGCTTCAGAGTGATCTGTGATCCAATTTAATCAAGAATTTTCAACCTGACTTTTTTTGGTACCAGGGATCAACCTCACAACCTTGCCACTGCCAGGCAGGTACTTATGCCACTAAGCTAAATCCCCAGCTCCTTTTGACATTTTTAACAACTGTCTTGGTTACTTTTCTCTCGTTGTTGTGACAAAATACCTGACGCCCAAAGTGAAAGAAGGAGAGGTTTATTTCTTACAGTTTTGGGGGTTTCAGTCCACACTTAGCTGGTTGCAAGGCAGGGTGGCATGGCTGAGGGGGTAGCTGTTCATGGTGGCTGCAAGTGGCAAGAGCGAATCTCACCAAAGAGAGAAAAACATGCCTCTTTCTTGACCTTACACTGTATGTCGACTCCACCCTTGGGTGGGTGTGGAACTCACACTGCCAATCCCAGCACCAGACAACAAATCAATCACAAACGCTAAATTCAGCTGCTTCCATGACTACAAGAGGCTTGTGGGGGCCACCTAGGTACAAACCACAACAACTTACCAAAAACAAATTTTAGCTTAAATGATTTTCATCTTGAACTAACTCTGGTATGTCTCAGAAAGCCTCTTGATTATTCCAAAAAGCTTTTTTTCTTGTCACTTATAAATAAGAGAGATATAAAACCAATTAAGCTTATTTAAAATGTTTTATTTAAATGGGAAATATTGTGAAATGAGAAATGATCTTTAATATTATTTGAGATTTAACTGCTTACAGACTTACATTTATGATAAAATGTGCCCCTATCGATAATTATTAAAACTAGTCTCTTGAGGGTTTTGTGCTTGTGAATTTTAAAGCTGCTATCATAAAAAGTAGGAACTGCCACCTGCAGTAATGGTGAACTGGATAATATTGTATGACTGCAAGCTAACTAGAAAATTTGGACAAATATTTTGTTGTTTTTAACTACTGCTTAAAAGCATCAAAGAGGTAGAGTTACCGAAGGACCAGGAAAGTAAGTTCAGGATTTGAGGCTTTAATTAATTCTGGTGAGGGCAGCTGAAGTTATTGTGGTATCCCAATTACCAAAATTAAAACACAGGAGTACTGGGAAAGAAACAGGGACCACGGACAAGACAGGATGGTAAGGAGGGGTCAGAGCTTAAGGAGGATATTCCAGATATAATATCAGAAACTCCAATTTCTGAATTTTCACTATTAAAATATTCCAATGTATAATAATTTATAAATTCTTACTGTGATCTGACAGTTGCTGCCCCATCAAAAGTCATATATAGGGAGCCAATATTGAATATGGTAATATTAAGAGGACTTTTTGAGAAGTTCTTAAGTCATGAGAGCTCTTGGGAATTAGCACCCTTATAAAAGAGGTTGCCCTTTTCAGCCAGGTGAGGACACAGTGACAAGGTGTTATCTCTGAGCACAGAACAAACCCTCACCAAACCCCTAATCTGCTGGCACTTTGACCTTGGATTTCCAGCCTTAAGAACTATAAGAAAATTTTATTTATAAATGACCCAGTCTAAGAAACTTGATTACAGCAGCCTGAAAGGGTAAGTTCCTTACCCTACCTTTTATGTTACTGATGCTACCCGAGTCTCCCTTCCTCATCTCTGCAGATAGTAAAGAAGCTGTATTGGTACCTAATTAGTTCTAGTGTTCCAAGGGTGTTTATAGTAAACATACACCTAAGTTTAAATTAATAGAGGGCATTTTTTAATCATTTATCAACCTGAAATATAATGAATCAAATCCAATTTATAAACTATCAACACTGAGAACCATTTGCTAGACAGAGGCTATGTAATCATAAAAGTAAAATGAATATTTGAAAACTGAACAAAATAAAATGTGCTTCTTATATTTGTTTTTATAATTTTAATGAATTCTACTTCAAAAGTCAAGTCAGAAACTAGGATTATATTAGATTCAACTCATTATAAATAACATTGATCTATATATTAGTCAGTATGTCTTGTGCCAGGTAAATAGTAGTAGTATTAATTATCATTTTAATCCATAGATTATTCTACATTAAGAATATACAAAAGTTATATGCTATTAGATTTCTAGGAAAACTACATCATTAATAAATAATTTAGTACTAAAGGGCTGAGGAAACAGTATGCTAATAAGCACTTCTATTAACACCAATGCTAAAATAAAAAGCCATATGAACAAGCAAAAATGTTCTCTTTTACAATAAAAATCACTTTGTCTCACCTTGGCACCATATTTGGAATAGTTCATTTCTGTTAATGTTACTGGTCGTAATTTGTCAATATCTCCAAAGGCTACTCCAGGTACATAGAGGGCACAGACAATGTGAACCCATCTAGAGAGAGAAGATATGATTTTGCTATCAGCGCCTTTCATGATGCAATTCTCACATGGAAAACAAACATAAAACATGCCATCTTAATATACTACTAAAAGAATTCTTTGATCAAATGTTAGAATCTTAATCTCAGACATGTAAATGAAGAACACAAAACACCAATAGAATGATAGCAGTTAGTTACAGAAAACATGCCTGCATTAATAATTACTTTTCCTGTTTACTGAAAACTTAAACTATTATAATTGCCTTTCACTAAAATTCAATACGCTTTGCTCTTATCTGTTATCCTTAAACATTTGCATAAAACTAATATTCAAGTGAAACAAAATATTTCCATATGCATATGAAAAACATTCAGTCACTGCTGCAAGCATTCAGAGAAGTAAGGATCCTAATTTAAGAATTAAGGATCCTAATAAAAGAACTGTGAGGTTACTCTGCAGTAATTAGATAAAATTGTTCTTTATTGTTATTCTTCCAAAAAATGTCATGTAATCCTTAAGGACATATTTTTAAATATATTTTGATGTGCAGTTTCGCTTTCTTCCCAGGTTCAAAGTTGATCAATGGAAGAAGGTACAAAACAAACATAAAAATAGAAGTCATGCTTCCATTCATCTCATCTGTTCAACAAATGATGTATGTACTAAGATTTATATGCCCCACATAAAAACATATTTTTAAAGTCTGAGTGATGCTGTAACATTAAACAAAGAATGTTCCATTTCAGTAGACTTTAAAAAAAAAATTAAGAGTTGACTTTGCATTCATGTTTTTAAAATGATCTGAACCACTTTTAATATGTTAGGCACTCTGTTTGCTTACAACCAATGTTGAATCATTGTCTTTGAAATTTAAATTGCAGACCAAATCACTTCTGTAAAAACAGGGTAAAAATGAGATAGCAAATCTATTGACCTTGAATATATTCATAACAAATTCTGCTTTATTTCAGATGAGAGGCTGGGAAGAGTATGTGGTTCTCGTTTTATGATATAGTGTCACTTCTAAAGGACAAAGAATCACTGTGTAGAGGTACTAAGGAAAGCAGTAACAAATCTTTTAAATATTATCTTTTTATCACGAAAAAATTCAAGGCTTTGTGATTTTCTTGATAGAACATTTTAATCCAACTTCCTAAATACATCCTGTAGAGTTCAATAATAAAGATACACATCTTCAACAAGCAGCTGCTTTCTCAATTTAATGTGTACAGTTTTTTCATGCTCCACTGGTGTATTAAATGTCGCTGTACTCTGTAGGAGTTTATTTTTGATAAACCCAACAGCTGGCTGCTTGCTTCACGCTGACCTTAAAACGTTTTAGAATAAATCATACAACTACTATAGATTTAAACTTTCAATTCTGTGTGACTGGTACACAAGTGTATCATTTTGTCCAACCACTCACGTGAGACTACCAACCTGAATCCTTACTACAATCCATATTGAAGTAAGTAAAAATTGATGCTAAGACAATTTTGGTCACTTTTAATACCAGCGTATATTTTTATGTGTTTAGTAACACATACTTCAGAATTTTGTAATTAAGACAAATCAGGAAATGAAAACCAACAAAATTTTCCTTGTTACTTTACCATCCATTTTGCTTGGAGCAATGAAGACAGATGTTGATTGGGGAAAGGAGCAGAAAAATAAACATCACATAAAACCACCAAAAAACCATCAAAATTGTCATTCTATCATAGAAACTACTTACAGGTTCTTTTAAATGCATACATGTTAATAAGGCAGACTAAATAGAAATGTACTTCTCAAAAGATTCATTTCTGAATGGAAATTAATGTTGATCAATCAAATGATTTTGAAATGTTTTGTATTTAGAGTATGTTTATAATATACATTCATTTTCAGTATGTTGTTTTTATTCCTTCACTCAATAAATAATTCCAAAGTATCTATCAGGCAAGGAGCACTACAAAAGCAGTTCAGAAGTCACAAATGTGTGTCTAACCTGCTGTCTTCACTCAGTACTTAAATGCTAGAAAGGAATAAAAGCCTAAAATATTTCTGTAAGTTGCAGATTACTTTTCTCACTTTACATATCAAAAAACAGGCTCACAGGATTAAGTAATTTCAAAATATAATAAGGCTAGTAAGTGATAATTATGACTTAAAAGAATTAAATGCTGCCTTCTACTGCTCTTATAGTGCTTACTTTGAAAAATTAAAGAATTTAGCTCAGGGGGGTTGTTTTTCATTACAAAATAGACAAGAGAACAACCAACAAAGGACAAAAAGAATGTATGTCTAGTATTTCCCATAATCCAGTCTATAAGATTACTCACCATAGAGTAAAATATTCTCCCTAAGATATGAATTAGAAATGTAATCACAAGAATGTTTTTACAGTTTTCACACATTATATCACATCATCTATGTAGAACTTGTGCCTCACATCAACAATAGAAGGAAAAAAAAATTCCAGTTAAGCCCACTTGATAGAAGTCAATTTCAAAAACTAAGCTTTCTCATTCTTTCCATATACAGTTCTTTCTTTTCTCCTGCTTTTCATTTAAACCTGGAATACTAAAAGCCAGTCAAATTTTCTTAACTGTTTATACCTTGAATCAAGCCAGCAAAATTACATAAAGGCCTATAATTTTCATACCTATATGTGAGAGTAAACATCAATACAAAGTGTTTGAACAGTAAATAAAAGATATTTTTGCTAGGCTGCATATCAAGGGAGGTGTCTGTATGTATAATAGCCACCGCAGCTAATAAAAACATTTCCCAGTAAATCCCAGAGACCTTTCTGTTTTTCAGTCAGACACAATAAACTGTCTGTCTTCTTCCCTTCTCTCATTTGTACTCTACTGGCAATTCACGCCATGCCAGAATACAAAAAAGCAAACAAATGAAGTGTGTAGCTCAGAAAATCATAAATAGAACAGGGAAGTCAAAAGTAGACAAGTCATAGAGTAGTATATGAACACAATATAATCAGGACAGCAACCTTCCAGCATCTGTCTCCTTGAAAATTCCATCCTGGTTAGGACACAGTTCACAGCTAGGAGAAACACCACATTTACAAGCATCACAAAACCAAGGTTCAGTAGAGTTTTCAGAAGCTGAACTCATAATAGAGTCACTCTCTCCATCAACCCCATAACAACCTACAAGAAAACAAAAAAAAGGAAAGAAATAAATACTTATTTATAAAATAGGGTTTCTTTTTTAAACTAGTATTTACAAAATACCCATCCCCTAGAAATAAAAGAAGTAGGATGTAGAGAAAAATTCTGGAAAGGCAAAGATTTATAACGATAATATTAAAACACAGAAGTAAAATAATTTTACAAAAATTTTTACCTAACATAGTATTAAAAAACAAAATAAATGATATTTGTAAACAGTTTTAGGCATACGGGAAAAGAATTAAAGGCTAGGGAAATTTTCATAATTTTTTAAAAATTTAATTAAAAATAAATTATTGAAAAGAAATCAGATTAATAAACTACTGATTACTAAATATGTACAAAGTTACCTTTATAAAAGGCACCAAAATATAAACAGATCCAGTGGGCCAGGGATTTAGCTCAGCGGCTCAAGTGCCTGCCTGGTAAGCGCAAGGTCGTGAGTTCAATCCCCGGTACCAAAAAATAAATAAAACTAAAAAAAAATAAACAGATCAAGTTCATGCAAAAACCACAAAATGCCTTTAATATAATTATAGGGGAAGTAGATTATAACAAACTGACATCAAGAAAAGCAAAATATTATTAAAAGGAAAAGACTACAGAAACATACCCACATAATTAAAGCTATAGAACAATGCAAAAAGTTATGACTACAGTAAAGCTCCATTCCCAGTTAAAAACAACCTATATATGAAACATTTAATAACTATATGAGGTATTATCTCTATAAAATTTTATAATTCTTTTGTGTTCTATGAAAACTTATCCATAACTGAAATGAATGAAAACTAGAGCTCATTCTCTTTTTCTTCTCATTTGCTAACTTTTGATATTTGGAGAGGAAATTTTTTTTTTTTTTTTTTGCGGTACCGGGGATTGAACTCACGACCTTGTGCTTGCCAGGCAGGCGCTTAGACCACTGAGCTAGATCCCCGGCCCTGGGGTTTTTGAGACAGGGTCTCACTATGCCATTCAGGCTGGTCTTGAGCTCACTTTGTAGCCCAGGCTGGTCTCGAACTCACAACGATCCGCCTGTCTCAGCCTCCCGAGTGCTGGGATTACAGGCGTGAGCCACCACGCCCAGCTGTGGAATTAAATTATTTAGGCAGATTAAATAACAAAAATCTTCAAACTCTCTCATGAATATACACATAATTCTACATAGATCTTCACATTTTTGAGTATACTTCAATTACATTCCAATTATTAAAAAAGCAAGAAATTTTCTTA